>AWOL01S0085479.1:24549-66532 GCA_000715115.1 Nicotiana otophora
GTTCCCCCCCCCCCCCAATTTCCTTGATTGTTGTAAAGCCAATTCCCATGATTGTTTCCACCATTCCATTGGTTGTTAGAATTCCAGTTGCCTTGATTGTTTTGAGGTCGCCATTGTTGTTGGTTTGGGCCTTGGAAATTGTTTTATTGCCCTTGAAAGTTGTTCACATATTGCACCTCCTCTTCTTGGTCATTGTAAGAATCGTCTTGATCAAAACTACTTTCCTCTTGCACAAAATTATCCACTCGATGTTGCACTTGTGGACCTTTTATTCTTCTTTTGTTCATCATCATGTTCACTCCCTCCATGGCATTGACTTGCTTAGGATGTTGCACTTGTTGAAGCTTATCCTTTGCTAGTTGATTCATGGTGGTAGTCAATTTGATTATGGCTTGACCATGGTCATGCAACTCTTTGTGAAGGTAGATCACGTTGGGATCACCTTGTGGAACATTAGCTCGGGATTGCCACGCCGATGATGTTTCCGCCATTTCATCTAAAATCTCACATGCCTCCGCATAAGATGTAGTCATGAAGTTCCTACCGGGAAGTTGATTCACTACTCATTGGTTGGTTGTGTTGATCCCACGATAAAAAGTTTGTTGAATCATGTTCTCCGTCATATCTTTATTGGGACATTCCTTAACCATTGTTCGATAGTGTTCCCATATCTCGTGTAATGGTTCATTTGGCTCTTGCTTAAATGCCAAAATCTCATACCAAAGTGTAGTCATGTGCCCTGGAGAGAAGAACTTAAAACTAAACTTTTGCGCCAACTCATCCTAAGTGTGAATGGAATGGTTCGGCAAATGTTCCAACCAATCTAAAGCTTTCCCCCGTAGAGAGAAGGGAAAAAGCCTTAGCCTCAATGCATACTCAGAGACATTTGTTTGTTTTCTCCACCAACAAGTGTCCACAAACTCCTTCAAATGTTTATATGCATTTTGACTTGGAGCACCGGTGACGAAACCTCGTTGCTCTAGATAATTGATCATAACGTTGGTGATTTGAAAGTTTCTCTCCCTAATACAGGAAGGGACTATTGCACTTGCATATCCTTCACTGGGTAACACCCGGTGTGGAGCCACTCGTGGTGGAGGTGGGGGTGGAACGGGCACATTGTCATGAGGCACTCGGCCTCTTCTATTGGCTTGAGGTTCAATAGGAAGCTCATCCACTTGGTCATCCTCAACATCCACATCCCCCAAAGCAATATTTCCGAGCTTATTGTTTGCCATGGTTGTACCTACAATTTCTCAAACAAGTTAGTAACACAGAAGGAAAAAAAGATACTCCAAAAACACACCAAAATATATAGCTAACACTATTCTTAACTCCCCAGCAATGGCGCCAAAAATTGATCGTGTCCAAATGCACACCTCAAAAAAGGTATGAAATGGTCGTTTGCATTTATAAAAACCCAACTAAGAGTCGGGGTCGAATCCACAGGGAGTTAAGATAATTATCGAGATTGCACTTCCATAAAAAGATTGGTTTTCTATTTCTAATTTTACTCTATTGATTGCAAAATAAATAAAGAAGACTATAGATAATTGTTATTGGGGTGTTTTCAAATTGATAAAGAGCCTAGGGCTGTGACCATTACCTAGGGGTTTGCCTAATGGAATAAAGACTTTAGTGCTTGTTTTGTTGACTGGGTGTATTATAGCTATCAACTCTAAATTACCCACTCAATACCTCTCAGTTAGAGAGTGGTTTTGCCATATTTGACTTTCTCAAGACCAAATGGGCATCAAGCAAAACAGTTGATAAAAGCTCAAATCGGGTTATTACTATCTCTAGATTGAACACTTTAATTGGGTAAATCAATTTCTCAATTGAATCAATTCCTTGTTAGCCAAGTTATCCTAGACTAGGTCTCTCTTTCTCAAGAAGAGACTAAGTCAAATAGGCATGAACTAATGTTTGCAACCATTAATTCCACAAATTAAAGCATGAACTAAGCTAAATAATAAATACTCAATCATAAACAAGCATTAAATTAGATACCCATAAGGTTTACATACTAGGGTTGGGTCACAACCATAGTAAACATCTAGCTACTCATACTTGGGGTTGAAGAAAATGAAGAAGAAAGACTAATTAAACTCATAATTAAAGATTAAAATGGCTAAATCTATTGTAAAATACACTAAAGCAAAGTAAACTTCTAAAAATGGAAAAGTAAAATGGCTACAGTAATTGTTGATGTTCAAACTTGAGATACTTTTGTGAAACTCGTCTATTTATACAAGTTTGAAAATCTCGGACACAAATACCCCTCGAGAGGTTCTACGGCCGTACACTTCCATGTGCGGTCCGAAGAATTCTTCATCTAATGGGAGCAGTACTTCTGCAGCCGCACAATTCTGGACTGCAGCTGTGAAGCAGCTTTTCTGCGGTCCGCAGATTTAGAAATGTGGCCTGCGGTCCGCAATGTTAGGGTTGCGGTCGAAAGGCTATCTTCTACGGCCGCACAAATATTGTGCGGTCCGCAATTCACTGAGGTCCTGGACTTGAAAATTTTCATACTCTCTGGTCTTGAATCCTAGCCCAGCTTTTGCGGCCACACAATTCATGTGCGGTCCGCAATTTGTGTAGTTGTCTACAGATTTTTCCCTCTTTGGTTACGGCCGCATATGATTTCTTCTGCGGATCGCACATTTTATGCTTATGTGCCCCTTTATTGCCTTTTGCTTAGAATGCTCCTTTTGAGTTGGATTTCATCTCGGGAGCCCAACTTCCAGCATTCTTGTAATTTTGTACAATTTCATTAATTCCGGGAGCACAATTCAATGCTTTTAGACTAAAACAAAAGTTAAAAGGCACTAATAAGTAGTCACAATCCCCACTTATCAACGGGCCACCGAGCCCGGATCGCCTAAAACTTTTCTGGCCAATTAAAGATGACGCAAGGAACAATAGTCACTGTCTCGCCATGACCGTTCCTTGTTTTTTGGTTTTTAGGGATATAAAACTGGAATTCGCCCGATTCCCAGATTTTCCTGTGTTATAGCCCACGCCATCTGCATAGGCCTGGGCAACCGGACTCGGAACCCCTAAAATTTTGTTGGCCCATTATAAACAAGCTATGGAACAATAGTCACCGTCTCACCATGACCGTTCCTCGTTTTTTGGCATTTTCGGGCCATAAAATCAGAAATCTGCCTGATTCCAAAATTTTCATGTGTTATAGCCCACGCCATTTACATAGACCCTGGCTACCGGACCCAAATTGCCTAAAATATTTGTCGGCATATCAAAAATGACCTAAGGAACAATAGTCACCGCCTCACCATCAACGTTCCTCATTTTTTGGCATTTTATGGCCATAAAATTGGAATTCCGCCTGATTCTTAGATATTCGTGTGTTATAGCTCATGCCATCTACATGGGCCCGGACCCAGATACCCAAAAATTCTGTCGGCCCGTCAGAAATGACCTAAAGAATAATAGTCACTGCCTCGCCATAAACGCTTCTCATTTGTTGGCCTTTTAGGACCATAGAACTAGCATTCCGCCCGATTCCCAAATTTTCATGTGCTATAGCCCACGCCATTTGCATGGGCTCAGGCCACCGGACCCACATCGCCTAAAAAATTTTGACTCATCAAAAATGACCTAAGAATTAATAGTCACTACCTCTCCATGACCGTTCCTTGTATTGTGGCATTTTAGGGCCATAAAATTGAAATTTCGCCCAATTCCCAAATTTTCGTATGCAATAGCCCATGTCTTCTGCATGCATCCGAGCAACCGGACCCGAATCGCCTAAACTTTTTCCGGCCCATCAAAAATAACCTAAGGAACAATAGTCACCATCTCGCCATGACCGTTCATCAAGTTTTGGTATTTTAGGGCCATTAAAATAGAATTCCGCTCGATTCCCAGATTTTAGTGTGCAATAGACAACGTCATTTGCATGCATCCAGGCGACCGGACCCGAATCACCTAAAATTTTGTAGGACCATCAAAAACGACCTAAGGAACAATAGTCACTGACTCTCCATGACCGTTCGTCGAGTTTTGGCATTTTAGGGCCATTAAAATAGAATTATGCCCGATTCTTAGATTTTAGTGTGCAATAGCCAACGCCATTTGCATGCATCCGGAGGACCGGACCCGAATCGCCTAAAATTTTTGGACCATAAAAAATGACCTATGGAACAATAGTCATAGCCTCGCCATGACCGTTCTTCGTTTTTTGGCATTTTAGGGCGATAAAACAAGAATTTCGCCTGATTCCTAGATTTTCGTGTGTTATAGCCCACGCCATATGCATGCATCCGGACGACCAGACCTGAATCGCCTAAAACAATTTCCGACCATCAAAAAGCGACCTAAAGAACAATAGTCATTGCCTCTCCATCAATAGTCATTGCCTCTCCATCACTGTTCCTCATTGTTTGGCGTTTTAGCGCCATAAAATTGGAATTTCGACTAATTCCTAGATTTGTGGGTACTATTGCCTACGCCATCTACATGCTTCAATGCGACCGGACCCGAATCTCCTAAAAGTTTGCCAAACCATCAAAAACGGCATAAGGAACAATATTCATCGCGTGACCATGACCGTTCCTCATTATTTGGCATATTAGGGCAATAAAATTAGAGTTTTGTCCGATTCCTAAATGTTTATGTGCTATAGCCCATGTCATCTGCATGCATCCAAGCAACCGGACCCGAATTGCCTAAAAGTATATCGGGCCATCAAAACGACCGGGAACAATAGTCACTGCCTCGCCACGACCGTTCCTCATGTTTTGGAATTTTAGGGCCATAACACTGGAATTCCGCTCGATTCCTAGATTTTCGTATGTTATAGGCACGCCATCTGCATGGGCACGGGCCACCAGATCTGGGTCGCCTAAAAGTTTGTCGGCCTATCAAAAAATGACCTAAGGAATAATAGTCACTGCCTCGCCATGCTCGTTCCTTATTGTTTGGCATTTTAGGGCCATAAAACTTGAATTCCGTGTGATTTCCAAATTTTCACATGCAATAGCCCACACACCATTTTCATGGGCCCGGGCACCCGAACCCGAATCGCCTAAAATTTTGTCGGCTCATCAAAAATAACCAATGGAGCAATAGTCACTGCCCCCTACGACCGTTCCTCCTTTTTGGCATTTTAAGGCCATAAAACTGGAATTTTGCCTGACTCTCATACTTTCCTGTACTATAGCCCATGCCATCTGCGTGGGCCCGGGCCACCAGACTCAAATTGCCTAAAAATTTGCCGACCCATTAAAAATGACCTAAGGAACAATAGTTATCGCCTCGCCATGATCGCTCCGCATTATTTTGGCATTTTAGGGCCATAAAACTAGAATTCTGCCTGATTTCCAGTTTTCGTGTGCTATAGCCCACACCATCTGCATGGGCACGGGCCATCAGACCTGGATCGCCTAAAATTTTTTGGCCTATGCAAAAATTCCCTAAGAAATAATAGTCATCGCCTCGCTATCACTGTTCATCTTTTTTGGTATTTAAGGGCCATAAATCTAGAATTCTGCCCGATTCCTAGATTTTTTTATCATATAGCTCATGCCATCTGCATGCATCTAGGCGACCGGACCCGAATCGCCTAAAATTTTGTCGGACCATCAAAAATGACCTAAGAAAAAATAGTCACCGTCTCGCCATGACCGTTTGTCCAATTTTGGCATTTTAGGGCCATTAAAATAGAATTCCGCCTGAATCCCAGATTTTAGTGTACAATAGCCAACGCCATCTGCATGCATCCGGGTGACCGGACCCGAATCGCCTAAAATTTTTGGACCATAAAAAATGACCTATGGAACAATATTCATCGCCTCTCCATGATTGTTCCTCAGGTTTTGGCATTTTAGGGTGATAAAACAAGAATTCTACCCGATTCTCAGATTTTCATGTGCGATAGCGCTATTTGCGTGCAACCGGACGACCGGACCCGAATCGCCTAAAAATATTTTCCCGAACATCAAAAGGCGACCTAAAAAAAATAGTCATTGCCTCGCTATCACCGTTCCTCATTTTTTGGCGTTTTAGCGCCATACAATTAGAATTTCGACTAATTCCCTGATTTTTGGGTGCTATGGCCCACACCATTTGCATGCTTCAATGCGACCGGACCTGAATCCCCTAAAAAATTCCAAACCATCAAAACGGCCTAAGGAACAATAATCATCACCTTACCATGACCATTCCTCATTGTTTTGCATTTTAGGGCCATAAAAACTAGAGTTTTGTCCGATTCCTAAATATTTGTATGTTGTAGCCCATGTCATATGCATGCATCTGGGCGAACAGACCCGAATCGCCTAAAATTTTGTCGGACCATCAAAACGACCTAAGGAACAATAGTCACTGCCTCGTCATTACCGTTCCTCATTTTTTGGCATTTAAAGGCCCTAAAACTAGAATTCTGCCTCATTCCTAGATTTTCATGTGTTATAGCACACGCCATTTGCATGGGCATGGACCACCGAACCCGGATCGCCTAAAAGTTTGCCGGCCTATCATAAATGACCTAAGGAACAATAGTCACTGCCTCGCCCTGATCGTTCCTTATTATTTGGCGTTTTAAGGCCATAAAACTTGCATTCCGTCTGATTTTCAAATTTTCGTGTGCAATAGCCCACACATCATCTGCATGGGCCTGGGCACCCAGGCACCCGGACCCGAATTTCCTAAAATTTTGTCGGCTCATAAAAAATGACAAAAGGAACAATAGTCACCGCCTCGCTACGAGCGTTCCTCCTTTTTGGCGTTTTACGGCCATAAAACTGGAATTCACCTGAATCCCAGACTTTCGTGTGTTACCATGCCATCTGCGTGGCCTCGGGCCACCAGACTCAGATTGCCTAAACATTTGCCGACCCATTAAAAATGACCTAAGGAACAATAGTCACCGCTCCGTATTGTTTGGCGATTTAGGGCCAAAAAATTAGAATTCTGCCCGATTCCCAATTTTCGTGTGCTATATCCCACGCCATCTGCATGGGCACGGGCCACCAGACCCGGATCGCCTTAAATATTTTGGCCTATGAAAAAATGAACTATGGAACAATAGTCATCTCCTCGCTATCACCATTCCTCGTTGTTTGGTGTTTAAGGGCCATAAATCTGGAATTTCGCCCGATTCCTAGATTTTTGTGTGATATAGCCCATGCCATCTGCATGCATTCGGGCGACCGGACTCGAAACGCCTAACATTTTGTCATGCCATCAAAAATAACCTAAGGAACAATAGTCATCAATGTTCCTCGCTTTGTGGTCTTTTAGGACCATAAAACTAGAATTTCGCCCGATTCTCATATTTTCATGTGTTATACCCACGCCATCTGCATGGGCCCGGGCCACTGGACCCAGATCGCCTAAAAAAATTTCGACTCATCAAAAAAGACCTAAAAATAATAGTCACCACCTCACCATGACCGTTCCTTGTATTTCTGCATTTTAGGGCCATAAAACTGAAATTTCGCCCGATTTCCAGATTTTCGTGTGCAATAGCCCACGCCTTCTGCATGCATCCGGGCAAGTTCATTTATGAAATTTCTGAAGGCTAAGGCATTTGAAAAACGTTAAATTTTCCAGAGAGCAAGTTTATCTGGCCAACAAAAACGACCTATGGAACAATAGTCATCGTCTCTCCATGACTGTTTCTCCATTTTTGGCGTATTAGAACCATAAAACTGGAACTCCGCCTGATTCTTATATTTTCGTGATCTATAGCCCCTGCCATTTTCATGCATCAGGGCAGTCAGACCCGGATCGCTTAATTTTGTCGGCTCATCAAAAAACGACCTAAGCAACAATAATCATCACCTCGCCATGACCCTTCCTCGTTATTTGTTGTTTTAGGACCATAAAATTAGAATTCCACCTAATTCTCAATTTTTTGTGTGCAATATAGCCCACACCATCTGCATGCATCTAGGCAACCAAACCCGAATTGCCTAAGATTTTGCCGAACTAATAAAAATAACCTAAGGAACAATAATCATCGCCTGGCCATGACCTTTCCTCATCTTTTGGCATTTTAGGGCCATAAAACTAGAATTCTGCCCGAATCCCAGATATTTATGTCCTATAGCCCACGTCATATGCATGCATCCGAGAAACTTGACCCGAATCGCCTAAAATTTTGTCGAACCATCAAAAATAACCTATGGAACTAAAGTCATTGCCTCGCCATAACTGTTTCTTAGTTTTTGATATTTTAGGGTCATAAAATAGGATTTTCGCCCGATTTTCAGATTTTCGTGTGCGACCAGACATTGCCTAGAACTTTTTCCGACCATCAAACATGACCTAAAGAATAATATTCATTGCCTTGCAATAACCGTTTCTTATTTTTTGGCATTTTAGGGCCATAAAATTGGAATTCCGCCCGATTCCCATATTTTCGTCTGCTATAGCCTACGCCATATGCATGCATCCGGACGACTAGACCCGAATCGCCTAAAATTTGGACGGACCACCAAAAATGACGTAAGGAACAATAGACATCCCCTATTCATCACCGTTCCTTATTTTTGGTGTTTAACGACCATAAATCTGGAATTCTGCCCGATTCCTAAATTTTTGTGTGATATAGCCCATGCCATTTGCATGCATCCGGGCGACCGGGCCCGAATTGCCTAAAATTTTATCGGACCATCGAAAATGACCTAAGGAACAATAGCCATCGCCTCGCCTTCACTGTTCCTCGTAGGGGTGGGTATAATACCGGCCGAATCGAAAAAACCGACCGAACCATAAATTTCGATTTTTCGGTGTCAGTTTAATCGGTTATTCGATCGGTGTGCAGTTTATAAATTATCAAATTTTGGTATTCGGCGCGATTAACGATTTTGGTGTTTCGGTTTTCGGTTAAACCGAAAAACCGAATCTTTGGCTAAAACGTTAGATGTTTGTTTCTTTTGTTTAAGCAAAACAACTTGATCATCATATTTAGCCGTAGCTAATTATTCATCTTTCCTTCTGAAACTTGTGACAGTAATGTCATGACCAACTTTTCTGCTAACACTTTCTTTGACTTGCTCCACAGTCTGCCTAGCATAATACCCTGGACTTCTATTGTAATTCTCATTATTTTCATTGCTGCTCAATGCTCATCCTTCTATTCCTGACCATATTTCTGCTAGCAGTAGAATAAGCCGAATGTTCAAATACGTCACCCATGTTATTCTCTTTGTTGATTTGAAGTGATAACCTGTGATGATAATGATCTACAACTTTTGCTTAAATGTTAACACTGACTTTCGTTCTTGATCAAAGAAAGCAACTAGAGCGTTCATTTCGAGAGTGCCAAACTACCAACAAGAAACAGTGAAAGAATTTGCTACAATTAAAGATCTGTAGTCTACATCGGATATAAAAATCTTGAATCGTTAATAACCGAAAAACTAAACCGGAAATAACCGAACTGAACCTTGAAAAAACCGCACCGAACCGTAAATACTTTGGTTTGGTTTGGTTATAATATTACAAAATCGAAAACCGATAAACCGAACCGTACTTTCATACTAACTGACCGAACCGACCGATGCCCACCCCTAGTTCCTCATTTTTTAGTGTTTAAAGGCCATAAAATTAGAATTTCGCCCAATTCCTAGACTTTTGTGCGCTATAACCCATGCCATCTGCATGCATCCGGACGACCAGACCCGAATCGCCTAAAAAATTTTCGGACCATCAAAAATGACCTAAGGAACAATAGTCATCGTCTCTCCATGACCGTTCCTCGAATTTTGGCATTTTAGGGCTATTAAAATAGAATTTCACCTGATTTCCATATTTTCGTGTGCAATAGCCAACGCCATCTACATGGGCCTAGGTAACCGGACCTGGATCGCCTAAAATTTTGCCGGCCCATTAAAAATAACTTAAGGAATAATAGTCACTGCCTCATAATGACCGCTCCGCATTCTTTTGGCGTTTTAGGGCCATAAAATAAGAATTCTGCCTGATTTCTAGTTTTCGTGTGCTATAGCCCACGCCATTTACATGGGCACAGGCCACCGGATCCGGATCGCCTAAATATTTTGGCGGCCTAGGAAACAATGACCTAAGTAACAATAGCCATCACATCGCCATCACCGTTTCTCGTTTTTTGGTGTTTAAGGGCCATAAATCTGGAATTCCGCCTCACTCCTAGATTTTTGTGTGATATTGCCCATGCCATCTGCATGCATCCGAGCGACTAGACACGAATTGCCTAAAATTTTGTCGGACAATCAAAAATGACCTAAGAACAATAGTCAACGCCTCGCCTTCACCGTTCCTCTTTTTTGACCTTTTAGGACCATAAAACTAGACTTCTGCCCGATTCTAAAATTTTCATGTGTTATAGCCCACATCATCTGCATGGGCCCGGGCTATTGGACCCATATCGCCTAAAAATATTCTGACTCACCAAAAACGACCTAAAAATAATATTCACCACCTCGCAATGACCGCTCCTCGATTTTTGACGTTTTAGGGCCATTAAAATAAAGTTTCGGGCGATTCCCAGATTTGCATGCGCAATAGCCAACACCATCTAATGGGCCCAAGTAACCGGACCTGGTGTGATGACCCAAAAGGTCATATTTAAATTTAATAATAAATTATATGTTCTAAGACCCTGAAAAGCACTATTTATCATTCCTCGACTTGCGTGCGCAGTCCGTATAAATTCCCGGAAAGTTCTTATATGAAAAAATGATTAAAATGTGAAATAGAGCCTTAAAACCCAGTGTTTTGACAGTTCTGGAACAAGTATCGTGATTTGGGACTTGGGCGTATGCCCGAAATTTAATTTAGAGGTCCCTAACTCAAGTTATGGTCATTTAACGGAAACTAAAAATTAAAGGCTAAAGATTTCCAAGTTTGACCACGGAATTATCTGATTCTGGAAATTGAAATAGCTCCATTATGTCATTTATGACTTGTGTGCCAAAGCGAACAGTCCGCAGAAACTGATGGGCTGTCGTAGAAGCGAGACCATAGAAGTTGACTCTTCTCCGCAGAAGCGAGCCATCCCGCAGAAGCAACCCCATTTCTGCAAAAGTGAAATCTGCAGATGCGGTCAAGTGTCTGCAGATACGAAAAGGGCTTGGCAGAACCCATAAAATGGAAGCAGCCATTTTTACTCATTTTTAAGTTTTGAGTCTCGGAGTTTGGCGATACCAAAGGCGATTTTTTCACGATTTTGACTTGGGTAAGTATTTTATATCTGAAAGTGATTATATATCATAAATCCATGTCTATATTCATCATTTATTTTGGATTTAGATGGAAGAAATTGGAAATTTTGAAAAACTTTCCAAAAACGAACATTTAAGATTTGAAGGTCCATTTGATATCGGAAATTGATAATATTTGTATGGTTGGACTCGTCTCGGAACGAGTGTTTGGATTTCGTAAGTTTTTCTGAGATTCGATACGTGGGCCCCACTATTGAGTTTTGAGATGTATTTCGGATTTTAATCCGAAAAATTAGTAAATTCATATGGAATTAATTCCTACGATTTGTATTGAGTATATTGAATTGTTTATGAGTAGATTTGAGGATTTCGGACACGAATTCGCGAGTCAAAGATTTATTGGATTCTTGAATTTGGTTGCAAAGCGAGGTAAGTGTCGTGGTTAACCTTGACTTGAGAGAGTAGGACTTATTTGTCTATTTTTTACATGATTTAATGTGCGGGTACAATGTATATGTGAGGTTACGAGTACTTATGAGTTGTGGTTGAGTCAAAGCATGCGGGTGAAATTTATTTATTGTGAATCATTGCCTATCTAATTAAGATATTCTTGCTTAAGTTTATTATTGATTATTTGATCATTATTCGTAAAATTACTATTCATTTAATTATTGTTGAATATTTTGGAAGGTGAAGTCGGTATTCTGGTATTGAATTGATTGATAAGTGTATATCCCCGCATTTAAATACTCTTCCGAATTTATATTATAATTTTCATAGTAAGGAAAAGTGTAAAAGCACGAAGGGTGATGTCATGCCATTTTTATTATTTATAATATCATTGTCATGGTAAGGAAGAGTATAAAAGCACGAAGGGTGTTGTCGTGCCATTTGTGAGTGTAAAAGCACGAACGATGATGTCGTGTCATTTTCAGAGAGTATAAAAGCACGAAGGGTGTTGTCATGCCAAATGAGAGTATAAAAGCACGAAGGGTGATGCCGTGCCAAATGAGAGTAAAAGCACGAAGGGTGGTGCCGTGACATTTTCATATCATCAGTTGCTCATTATATTGTTGAGGAATTATTTGGTTGTTAAGTGATAATTCTCCTGCTGAAATTATTATATCAACCCCCTTTGCATGTTCCCTCCCAATTTATAAATTGTTATTTATTGTATTTTTGTTGCTTCATATTTGTTTATACTTGTACATGTTGTTTACGTACGTGTCTTGTTATAGCCTCGTCACTACTTCGTCGAGGTTAGGCTCGATACTTACGGAGTACATGGGGTCGGTTGTACTCATACTACACTCTGCACTTCTTGTGAAGATTTTGGAGTTGGTCCTAATAGTATACCATAGACGTGCTCGGATTCAGCTACTCGGAGGAGACTTGAGGTATAACTACACAGCGTTCGCAGTTCTCAAGTCTCCTTCTATATTCTCTCAACTGTGTATTATCTTTCAAACGGCTTGAATTTTATTCAAACCTGTATTTATATTATTCTAGTAGCTCGTGCACTTGTGACACCAGATTCGGGGATGTATTTTGCTAATTCGGTATTTATGATCTTTCGCACTATATTTCAGTAATTGACTTCTATTTAATTACATTTGCTTAAAAATAGTTAAGATTATTTTAGTATTGGCTTGCCTAGCAAGTGGAATGTTATGCGCCATCACGATCCTGAAGATGGGAGTTTCGGGTCATGACACTTGGTATCCGAGCAGTAGGTTACATAGGTCTCACGAGTCATGAGCAAGCTTAGTAGAGTCTGAAGGATCGGTACGGAGACGTCTATACTTATCTCTCAGAGGCTATGAAGTTTAGGAATAATATCAATTCTTTCTTATTTTGTCGTGCAATTTTATTCTATCATCGATGATTGAACCATTCTATTCTTATTCTCTCGTAGATGGTGAGAACAAGTAATACATCTACCGATGGACAGGGACTAGAACCCCCGGTGACAACTATGACCAGGGGTAGAGGTCGAGCCCGAGGTCATGCTAGAGGCCGAGGCAGAGGCAGAGGCAGAGGTAGAGCTCAGTATAGAGCTCGAGCAACAACACCTGTTGTAGAACCTCGGGTGGGTCTTCAGGAGGAGGTTCCCATTCAGACTGTACCAGTTGGACCAGTTCAGGTCCCGAAAGGATTTATAGCTACTCCAGTGCTTTAGGACGGTCTATTTCGTTTGGTGAGGCTTATGGAGGGCGTGACCCAGAATGGTACATTTCCAGTGGCACCAGCCGTCTCACAGGCTGGGGGAGGAACACAGACTCCCACTACTCCCGCTCCCGAGCAGATGGCTCCACATTATCAGGCTCCAGCAGCCCCGCCAGTTGGGGTAATTCATCCAGTTATCGCGGCACAGGCCGGTGATAGGCATGCCTTGTCTTCTGAGGCCTTATTGAGACTGGATAAGTTTACTAAGCTCTTTCCAGTTTACTTCAGTGGTACACCTTATGAGGACCCACAGGATTATCTTGACCGCTGCCATGAAGTGCTGCGGAACATGGGTATAGTTGAGACCAATGGGGTTGATTTTACTGTATTTCAGATTATGGGTTCCGCCAAGAGGTAGTGGAGAGATTATACATTGACCAGACCAGTTGGACAGTCTATGCTGACTTGGGAGCAGTTCTCACAGCTATTTCTAGAGAAGTTCCTCCCTATCACATTGAGAAAGGATTTCCGGAGGCAGTTTGAGCGTCTCCAGCAGGGCAGTATGACTCTTATTCAGTATGAGTCCCGTTTTATGGATATAGCCCGTCATGCTCTCCTTTTACTTCCTACTGAGGTAGAGAGAGTGAGGAGGTTTATTGAGGGACTTACTCATCCTATCAGGCTTCAGATGGCCAACGGAGACCGGAAGTGAGATTTCCTTTCAGGCGGCTGCTAATGTTGCTAGGAGGATTGAGATGGTTCTTGCACAAGAAAGAGGGCAGGGGTCTGCTAAGAGGCCTCGGCAATTCGGTGGGTTCAATGTTGCCTCATCTGGAGGCAGGGGTAATTTTGGTAGGGGTCATCCTCCCAAGCTGTTTCATTCAGCACTCCAGGCATCCTACAATGCACCACCAGCTCCTATCAATGCACCTCCAATCCAGAGTTTTCATGGTGGTTACTCAGGTCGACAGGGACAATTTCAGGGTCAGCAGTCACAGCAGTCGATGTCCTGTTATACTTGTGATGATCTGAGGCACATTTCTAGATTCTGCCCCAAGTCTCAGGGCAGCATGCAGCAACAGGGTTCTCGTGCTATGATTCTAGCACTGGTTGCTTCACCGCCTGCTCAGCTAGCTAGAGGTAGGGGTCAGGTAGCTAGAGGTGGAGGTCAGACCATTAGAGGTGGAGGTCAGGCCATTAGAGGTGAAGTCCATCCAGTTATAGGCCATCCTAGGGACGTAGTTCAGAGTGGTGGGGCCCAGTCTCGATTTTATGCTTTTCTAGCTAGGCTTGTGGCCGAATCATCCGATGTCGAGATTGCAGGTATTGTTCCAGTTTGCCATAGAGAAGCTTCAGTTCTAATTGATCTAGGATCTACTTATTCCTATGTGTCATCTTATTTTGCTTCATATCTGGTGTTGCCTCGTGATTCTCTAAGTGCTCTTATGTCTGTGTCCACTCCGGTAGGAGATTCTATCGTGGTAGATCATGTCTATCATTCGTGTGTGGTTACTATTGGGAGTCTTGAGACTAGTGTGGATCTTCTACTTCTTGATATGGTAGATTTTGATGTCATCTTAGGTATGGATTGGTTGTCACCTTATCGTGCTATATTAGATTGTCATGCCAAGATGGTGACTTTATCCATGCCAGGGTTACCTCGATTAGAGTGGAAAGGAACTCTTGTTCATTCTACCAGCAGGGTTATTTCATATATGAAGGCTCGGCATATGGTCGAAAAGGGGTGTCTAGCCTATTTGGCTTATATTCGCGATCCCAGTGTGGATGTTCCTTCTATAGACTAAGTACCAGTTGTTCGTGAATTTCCAGAAGTATTTCCTGCAAATTTGCCGGGGAAGCCACCTGATAGAGATATTGACTTTTGTATTAATTTGGCTTCGGGTACTCAGCCCATTTCTATTCCACCATACCGTATGGCCCTGTCAGAATTGAAAGAATTGAAGGAGCAATTACAAGACTTAATTGATGAGGATTCATTAGACCTAGTGTCTCACCTTGGGGTGCACCAGTGTTATTGTAAAGAAGAAAGATAATTCAATGCGGATGTGTATATCGGCAGTTGAACAAGGCTACTATCAAGAACCAGTATCCACTGCCAAGAATTGATGACTTATTCGATCAGCTTCAGGATGCCAAGGTGTTTTCAAATATCTACTTGAGGTCTGGTTACCATCAGTTGAAGATTAGGGCATTTAATGTTCCTAAGACGGCTTTTCGAACTCAGTATGGGCATTACGAATGACTAGTGATGTCATTTGGGCTGACAAATGCCCCAGCAACATTTATGGATTTGATGAATCGGGTGTTCAAGCCTTATTTGTATTCCTTTGTGGTTGTGTTCATTAATGATATCTTGATTTATTCTGGCAGTCGAGAGGAGCATGAGTAGCATCTTCGGAGTGTGCTTCAAACTTTGAAGAATAATCAGTTATATGCCACATTTTCAAAATGTGAATTTTGGTTAGACTCAGTTGCCTTCTTGGGGCATGTTGTATCGGCAGATGGCATAAAAGTGGCTCCGAAAAAGATTGAGGTTGTTCAGAATTGGCCTAGACCTACTTCAGTTACAGAGATCTGGAGTTTCCTATGTTTGGCAGGTTATTATCATCAATTCGTTGAGGGGTTTTCATCTATAGCAAGCCCGTTGACCAGACTGACCCGGAAAGGTGTTCCATTCGGATGGTCAGACGAGTGTGAGTTGAGCTTTCAGAAGCTCAATACTGCTTTGACTACGGCGCTAGTGTTGGTATTTCCCAAAAGTTCAGGATCTTATATGATGTATTGTGATGCATCTCGCATTGGGATTGGTTCAGTATTGATGCAAGATGGCAGGGTGACTACATATGCGTCGTGGCAATTGAAAGTTCATGAGAAGAATTATCTTGTTCATGACTTAGAATTGGCAGCCATTGTCCATGCTTTGAAGATTTGGAGGCATTACCTTTATGGTGTCTCGTGTGAGGTATTTACTGATCATCGTAGCCTACAGTATCTGTTCGAGCAAAAAGATCTTAATTTGAGGCAGAGAAGATGGTTGGAGTTGTTGAAAGACTATGATATCACCATTTTATATCACCCCGGAAAGGCTAATGTGGTGGCCGATGCTTTGATTAGAAAGGCTGTGAGTATGGGCAGCCTTGCTTATATTCCGATTGGTGAGAGACCATTAGCTGCATATGTC
This sequence comes from Nicotiana otophora, assembly GCA_000715115.1. NCBI lineage: Eukaryota > Viridiplantae > Streptophyta > Magnoliopsida > Solanales > Solanaceae > Nicotiana > Nicotiana otophora. The sequence continues at coordinate 41,092 of AWOL01S0085479.1, forward strand.
TAGCCTTTGGCTAATCAGCTCGTGAGGTTAGATGTTTCAGAGCCCAGTCGGGTTCTAGCTTGCACAATCGCTCGGTCTTCTTTATATGAGCGCATCAGAGAGCGGCAGTATGATGATCCTAATTTACTTGTCCTTAAGGACACTGTGTGGCACGGTGATGCCAAACAGGTTGTTGTGGGGAAAGATGGAGTTCTACGAATGCAAGGTCGTATTTGTGGGCCTAATGTGGACGGGCTTCATGAATTAATTCTGGAAGAGGCCCACAGTTCCAAGTATTCTATTCATACAGGTGCCACCAAAATGTATCTAGATTTGCGGCAACATTATTGGTGGAGGAGAATGAAGAAGGATATAGTTGCATATGTGGATTGGTGTTTGAATTGTCAACAAGTTAAGTACGAGCATCAGAGACTTGGTGGTTTGCTTCAGAAGTTAGAAATTCCTGAGTGGAAGTGGGAGCGTATCACTATGGATTTTGTTGTTGGGCTTCCACGGACTCAGAGAAATTTCGACGTAGTTTTGGTCATTGTGGACAGGTTGACCAAGTCAGCACATTTCATTCTAGTGGCAGTTACCTATTCTTTAGAGCGGTTAGCAGAAATTTACATTCGTGAGATTGTCCACCTTCACGGTGTGCCCATGTCTATCATTTCTGATTGAGGTACACAGTTCACTTTGCACTTTTGGAGGGCGGTACAGCGTGAGTTAGGTACGCGGGTTGAGTTGAGTGCAGAATTTCATCCACAGACAGACGGACAGTCAGAACGCATTATTCAGATATTGGAAGATATGCTTCGCGCTTGTGTTATAGACTTTGGAGGTTCTTGGGATCAATTCTTGCCACTTGCGGAGTTTGCCTATAATAATAGCTACAAGTCGAGCATTCAGATGAACCATATGAGACATTATACAAAAGGCGATGTTGTTCGCCAGTTGGCTGGTTTGAACTGGGAGAGGCTCGGTTATTGGGTACCGATTTGGTATAGGATGCCTTGGATAAGGTCAAAATTATTCAGGATCGACTTCGCACAGCTTAGTCTAGGCAAAAGAGTTATGCCGACTGTAAGGTTCGTGATATTGCATTCATGGTTGGAGAAAGAGTATTGCTCCGGGTTTCACCTATCAAAGGTGTAATGAGGTTTGGAAAGAGGGGCAAGTTGAGCCCTAGGTATATTGGACCCTTTGAAATTCTTGAAAGGGTGGGTGAAGTAGCCTACAGGCTTGCACTACCACCTAGTTTATCAGCAGTTCATTCGGTGTTCCATGTGTCTATACTCCGGAAATATCATGGTGATCCGTCCCATGTATTAGATTTCAGTTCAGTCCAATTGGACAAAGATTTGACTTATGAAGAGGAGCCAGTAGCTATTCTAGCCCAGCAGGCCCGACAATTGAGGTCTAAGAGTTATCCTTCACTTCGGGTGCAATCGAGAGATCAATCAATTGAGACAGCTACCTGGGAGTCTGAATCGGACATACGGAGTAAATATCCATACTTTCTTACCAGCTCGGGTACTTTTCTAATTCTGTTCGAGGACGAACGTTTGTTTTAGAGGTGGAGAATGTGATGACCCAAAAGGTCATCTTTAAATTTAATAATTAATTCTGTGTTCTAAGACCTCGAAAAGCCCTGTTTATCATTCCTCGACTTGCGTGCACAGTCCGTATAATTTTCCGGAAAGTTTTTACATGAAAAATTAATTAAAATGTAAAATAGAGCCTTAAAACTCAACTGAGTTGACTTTGGTCAACAGTTTGAGCAAACGGACCCAAATCAGTGTTTTGATAGTTCTGGTAGGTCCTTTTTGTGATTTAGGACTTGGGCGTATGCCCGGAATTTAATTTGGAGGTCCCTAGTTCAAGTTATGGCCATTTAACGGAAACTAGAAATTTAAAGGCTAAAGATCGGAGTTGACTTTTTGATATCGGGGCCGGAATCCGATTCTGAAAATTAGAATAGATCTGTAATATCATTTATGACTTGTGTGACAAATTTGAAGTCATTCTGGATTCATTTAACATGTTTCGGCACAAGTTTTGTAAATTGAAAAGTTTGAAACTCAAAAGTTCGAATCGAGGTGTGAATTGTAATTTCAGCATTGTTTGACGTGATATGAGACCCCGAATAAGTCCGTATTATGTTATGGAACTTGTTGGTATATTTGGACGGGGTCCCGAGTACCTCGAGTGTGATTCGAATCGAAATCGGAACAAAAATTGGACTTATGCAAAATCTGGAAGTTTGCTGCTTCTGGTGCCTTCGCTTCTACGAAGCCTTGGCCGCAGAAGCGAGCTTCCAGAAGCGAGCCATGACTCGCATAAGCGGACAGTCCATAGAAACGGATAGGTTATCATAGAAGCGCGGCCGCAAAAGCGGACTCTTGTCCGCAGAAGCGAGAAGGGCTCGGCAGAAACCATAAAAATCGGAAGTACCAATTTTTACTCATTTTTGAGTTTTGAGTCTCGAATTTTGGCGATTCCAAAGGGGGTTTTTTCACGATTTCGACTTGGGTAAGTATTCTATATCTGAAAGGGATTATATATTATAAATCCATGTCTATATTCATCATTTATTTTGGATTTAGATGGAAGAAATTGGAATTTTTTTAAAACTTTCCAAAAACAAAAATTTAAGATTTGAAGGTCCATTTGACATCGGAAATTGATAATTTTTGTATTGTTGGACTCGTCTCGGAACGAATGTTCATATTTCGTAAGTTTTTCCGAGATTCGAGATGTGGGCCCCAGTGTTGATTTTTGAGATGAATTTCGGATTTAATCTGGAAAATTAGTAAATTCATATGGAATTAATTCCTACGATTTTTATAAAGTATATTGTTTATGACTAGATTTGAGGATTTTGGACAAGAATTGGCGAGGCAAATGTTTATTGGATTCTTGAATTTGGTTGCAAAGCGAGGTAAGTGTCATGGTTAACTTTGACTTGAGGGGGTAGGACTTATTTGTCTATTTGCTACATGATTTAATGTGCGGGTACAATGTATATGTGAGGTGAGGAGTACTTATGCGTTGTGGTTGAGTCAAAGCATGCGGGTGAAATTTGTTTATTGTGAATAATTATCTATCTAATTAAGATATTCCTACTTAAGTTTATTATTGATTATTTGATCATTATTCGTGAAATTATTATTCATTTAATTATTGTTGAATATTTTGGAAGGTGAAGTCGGTATTCTGGTATTGAATGGATTGATAAGTGTATATCCCCGCATTTAAATACTCTTCCAAATTTATATTATTATTTTCATAGTAAGGAAGAGTGTAAAAGCATGAAGGGTGATGCCGTGCCATTTTTATTATTTATAATATCATTGTCGTGGTAAGGAAGAGTGTAAAAGCACGAAGGGTGTTGCCGTGCCATTTGTGAGTGTAAAAGCACGAAGGGTGATGTCGTGTCATTTTCAGAGAGTATAAAAGCATGAAGGGTGATGTCGTGCCAATGAGAGTATAAAAGCATGAAGGGTGATGTCGTGCCAAATGAGAGTAAAAGCACGAAGGGTGGTGCCGTGCCATTTTCATATCATCAGTTGCTCAATATATTGTTGAGGAATTATTTGGCTGCTAAGTGATAATTCTCCTGCTTAAATTATTATATCAACCCTATTTGCATGTTCTCTCCCAATTTATAAATTGTTATTTATTGTATTATTGTTGCTTCGTATTTGTTTATACTTGTACAGGTTGTTTACGTACGTGTCTTGTCATAGGCTCGACATTTACGGAGTACAAGCACTTCTTGTGCAAATTTTGGAGTTGGTCCCAGTAGCGTACCATAGACGTGCTCAGATTCAGCTACTCGAAGGAGACTTGAGGTATAACTGCACAGCATTCGCAGTTCTAAAGTTCCCTTCTATTTTATCTCAACTGTGTGTTATCTTTCAAATGGCTTGAATTTTATTCAGACCTTTATTTGTATTATTCTAGTAGCTCGTGCACTTGTGACACCAGATTCCGGGATGTATTTTTCTAATTCAGTATTTATGATCTTCCGCACTTTATTTCAGTAATTGACTTCTATTTAATTAAATTTGCTTTAAAATAGTTAAGATTATTTTAGCGTTGGCTTGCCTAGCAAGTGAAATGTTAGGCGCCATCACGATCCTGAAGGTGAAAATTTCGGGTCGTGACACCTGGATCGCCTAAAATTTTGTTGGCCTATTAAAAACAACCTAAGAAACAATAAAATTCTGTTTGATTCCCAGTTTTCATGTGCTATAGCCCATGCAATTTGCATGGGCACTGTCCACCGGACACGGATCGCCTAAAAGTTTTTCAGCCTGTGAAAAAATGACCTAAGGAACAATAGTCATCATCTCGCCATCACTGTTCCTTATTATTTGGTGTTTAAGGGCCATTAATCTGGAATTCCACTGGATTCCTGGATTTTTGTGTGATATAGCCCATGTCATCTGCATGCATCCGAGAGACCGGACACGAATCGCCTAAAATTTTGTCGGAGCATAAAAAATGACCTAAGAAACAATATTCACCATCTCGCCTTCACCGATTCTCGTTTTTTGGCCTTTTAGGACCATAAAATTAGAATTTCGCCCGACTCCCAGATTTTCATGTGTTATAGCCTACGCCATCTGCATCGGCGCAGGCCACCAGACCCAGATCGCCTAAAAATATTCTGACTCATCAAAAGCGACCTAATAAATAATAGTCACTACCTCGCCATGATCGTTCCTTGTATTTTGGCATTTTAGGGCCATAAAACTGGAATTCCGCCTGATTCCAAGATTTTCATGTGCAATAGCCCATGCCTTCTACATGCATCCATTCAACCAGACCCGAATCTCCTAAAAACTTTTCGGACTAACAAAAACGACCTATGGAACAATAGTCATCGCTTCTCTATGAATGTTCCTCCTTTTTGGCGTATTAGGAAACTGGAACTCCGCCTGATTCCCAGATTTTCGTGTGCTATAGTCCCTGCCATATGCATACATTTGGGCTACCTGACCCGAATCGCATAAAATTTTGCTGGAAAATAAAAAATGACTTATGGAACAATAGTCATCGAGCCGCCATGATCGTTCCTCTTTTTTTGGCATGTTAGGGCCCTAAAACTGGAATTTCGCCTGATTCCTAGACTTTCATGTGCTATAGCCTACGCCATCAACATGCATCCAGGCAACCGGACCCGAATTGCCTAAAGTTTTGTTGGACCATCAAAAATAACTTAAGGAACAATAGCCAGAGCCTTGCCATGGTCGTTCCTCATTGTTTTGGGTTTTATGGCCATAAAACTAGAATTTTGTCTGATTCCCAGATTTTCTTGTGCTGCCCACTCAATCTGTATGCATCCGGACCCGAATCGTCTAAAAGATTTTCGGACCATCAAAAATGACCTAAGGAATAATAGTCATCACCTCGCCTTCACTGTTCCTCATATTTTGGTATTTAAGGGCCATAAAACTGGAACTCCGCCCGATTCCCCGATTTTCGTGTGCTACAGCCCCTACCATCTGTATACATCCAGGCTACCGAATCCGAATCGCAGAAAATTTTGTTGGACCATAGAAAATGACTTATGGAACAATAGTCATCACGTCGCCATGACCGTTCCTCGTTTTCTGGCGTGTTAGGGTCCTAAAACTGGAATCCCGCCTGATTCCCAGACTTTCATGTGCCTTAGCCCACACCATCTACATGCATCTAGACGACCGGACCCGAATTGCCTAAAATTTTGCTGGACTATCAAAAATGACCTAAGGAACAATAGTCAGAGCCTCGCCATGGTCGTTCCTTGTTTTTTGGCGTTTTACGGCCATAAAACTAGAATTCCGCTTGTTTCCCAGATTTTCGTGTGCTATAGCCCACTCAATCTGCATGCATCCGAACCAGAATCGCCTAAAGTTTTTTCGGGCCTTGAAAAACGACCTAGGTAACAACAGTCATCGCCTTTCTATGATCGTTCCTCATTTTTTAAAGTTTTAGGGCCATAAAACTGGAATTCTGTTTGATTCCTAGATTTTCGTATGCTATAGCCCACGCCATTTGCATGCATCCGGGCTACCAGACCCGAATAGCCTAAAATTTTACCTGCTCAACAAAAATGACCTATGGAACAATATTCATCGCCCCGCCATGACCGTTCCTCCTTTTTTGGCGTATTAGGGCCATAAAACTAGAACTCCGCCCAATTCCCAAATTTTCGTGATCTATAGCCCCTGCCATTTGCATGCATCCGGGCGGCCGGACCCGGATCGCCTAAAATTTTATTGGCTCATCAAAAACGACCTAAGCAACAATAGTTACCACCTCGCCATGACCGTTCCTAATGTGTTGGTGTTTTAGGGCCATAAAATTTGAATTCCGCCTAATTCTCAAATTTTCGTGTGCTATATAGCACACGCCATCTACATGCATCCAGGCAACCGGACCCGAATTACCTAAGATTTTGCCGGACCAACAAAAACTCCTAAGCAACAATGATCATTACCTCGCCATGACCATTCCTCATTTTTTGGCGTTTTAGGGCCATAAAACTAGAATTCTGCCCGATTCTCAGATATTCGCATCCTATAATCCATGCCATTTGCATGCTTCCGGGCAACTAGAATCGAATCGCCTAAAATATTGTCAGCCCATCCACCTATGAAACTATAGTCATCGCCTCGCCATAACCGTTCCTCATTTTTTATAGTTTAGGGCAACAAAACTGGAATTCCACCTGACTCCCAGATTTTCGTGTGTTATAACCCGCGCCATCTGCATGCATCCGCACGAGAATTTTGCCCGACCATCAAAAGTGACTTGAAGAACAATAGTCATTGCCTCGCCATGACCGTTCCTAATATTTTGGCATTTTAGAACCATAAAATTAGAATTTCGTCTGATTCCCAAATGTTTGTGTCATATAGCCCACGCCATCTGCATGCATCCGGACGACCGGACCCGAATCGCCTAAAATTTGGCCAGACCATCAAAAACGACGTAAGGAACAATAGTCGTTGCCTTGACATCATCATTCCTCATTTTTCGGTGTTTAAGGGCCATAAATCTGGAATTCTTCCCGATTCCAAGTTTTTTGTGTGATATAGCCCATACCATCTGCATGCATCCGGGCGACCGGACCCGAATCGCCTAAAGTTTTGTCGGACCATCAAAAATGACCTAAGGAACAATAGTCATCACCTCGACTTCACTGTTTCTTATTGTTTGGTGTTTAAGGACCATAAAACTGAAATTCCGCCCGATTCCTAGATTTTTGTGTACTATAACTCATGCCATCTGCATGCATCCGGGCGATCAGACCCGAATCACCTAAAATTTTGTCGAACCATCAAAAAGGACCTAAGGAATAATAGTCACCTCCTCGCTATGACCGTTTCTCGATATTTGGCATTTTAGGGACATTAAAATAGAATTTCGCCTAATTCCCACATTTTCGTATGCAATTTCCAACGCCATCTGCATGCATCTGGGCAACCAGACCCGAATCGACTAAAATCTTGTCGTACCATAAAAACTTCCCTATGGAACAATATTCATCACCTCGTATGACCATTCCTCATTTTTTGGCATTTTAGAACGAAAAACAAGAATTTCCTCCGATTCCCAGATTTTCGTGTGTTATAGCCCACACCATCTGCATGCATCCAGTTGACCGGACCTAAATCGCCTAAAATATTTCTCGACTATAAGAAATGACCTAAATAATAATAATCATTGCCTCTCCATGACCGTTTCTCATTTTTTAGCATTTTAGCTCAATAAAATTGGAATTTCTACTAATTCCCAGATTTTTGCGTGCTAGCACACGCCGTGTGCATGCTTCAGGACGACCAGACCCGAATCGCCTAAAATTTTACCGGACCATCAAAAACGATCTAAGGAATAATAGTCATCGCCGCACCATGACCGTTCCTCATTTTTGGCATTTTAGGGCCATAAAACTGGAATTCCGTCTGATTGCTAGATTTTTGTGTGCTATAGCCCATGCAATCTGCATGCATCTGGGCGACCAGACCCGAATAGCTTAAAAAAATTTTGGACCATCAAAAATGACCTAAGGAACAATAGTCATCGCGTCTCCATAACCGTTCCTCGTTTGTTGGTGTTTAAGAGCTATAAAATTGGAATTTTGCTTGATTCCTAAAATTTTATGTGTTATAGCCCATGCCATCTGCATGCATCTGGGCGCCGAACCCGAATCGCCTAAAATTTACCCGGACTATAAAAAATGACCTAAGTAACAATAGTCATCGCCTCGCCATGATCGTTCCTCGTTTGTTGGCGTTTTAAAGCCATAAAATTAGGATTCCGCCTGATTCTCAGATGTTCATGTGCTATAGCTTAGGCCATCTGCATGCATCGGGGCGACGGGACCCGAATCGCTTAAAAATTTGCAGACCATCCAAAACGACTTAAGGAACAATAACCATTGCCTCGCCACCACCGTTCTTAATTTTTGGCATTCTAGGGCCATAAATCTGGAATTTCCCCTGATACCCAGATTTTTGTGTGCTATAACTTGCGCTATCTGCATGCATTCGGTCGACCGAACCCGAATCGCCTAAAAATTTTCCTGACCATCAAAAATGACCTAAGGAGCAATAGTCATTACCTCTCCATGACCGTTCCTTATTTTTTGGCGTTTTAGGGCCATAAAATTAGAATTCTGCTCGATTCCCAGATTTTCGTATGCTATAGCCCATGCCATCTGCATGCATTCGGCGACCAGACCTGAATCTCCTAAAACTTTTCTGGACCAGCAAAAACGATCTAAGGAACAATTGTCATCGCTTCACCATGATCGTTCCTCGATTTTTGGCGTTTTAGGGTCATAAATTGGAATTTCGTCTGATTCCTGAATTTTTGTGTTCATAGCCCACGCCATCTATATGCATCCGGGCGACCGGACCCGAATCGCCTAACATTTTGTCGGATTATCTAAAACGAACTAAGGAACATTAGTCATCACCTCGCCATGACCGTTCCTCATTTGTGGGCTTCTTAGGGCCATAAAACAGAAATTCAGGATGATTATCAAATTTCCATGTGCTATAGTCTGCGCCATCTACATAAATACGGGCGACCAGCCCCGTATCTCCTACAAATTTGTGGGCTCATAAAAAATTACCTAATGAACAATAGTCATTACTTTTCTAGGACCGTTCCGCTTTTTTGGCGTTTTAGGGCCATAAAATAGGAATTCGGGATGATTCCGAGATTTTCGTGTGCCGCCATCTGCATGAATTTGGGGAAACAGCCGCGAATTTCGTAAAATATTGCGGGGCCATCAAAAACGACCTAATGAATGATAGTCATCGCTTCGCCATAATTGTTCCTCATTTTTTGGCGTGTTTGGGTGATAAAATCGGAATTCAGGACGATTCTCTGATTTTCGTGTGCTATAATCCACGCCATCTGCATGAATTGGGGCGACCGGTCTCGAATCTCTTAAAATTTTGCGGGCCCATAAAAAATAATCTAATGAACAATAGTCATTGTTTCGCTATGATCGTTCCGCATTTTTGGCATTTTATGTCCATAAAATAGGAATTGGAGATGATTTCCAAATTTTTGTATATTGTAGTCCACGTCATCTACATGAATTTAGGCGATCGACCCCGAATCTCTTAAAATTTTACGGGCCCATCAAAAATGACCTAATTAATGATAATCGTCGCCCAAAATTTGCCTTTCGCGATCGCGAAGAACAAGTGCCCAGCTCTTCCAGACAGCCTCTAGTATAATGATTATAACATTTGTACAAAACTCAAAATTGTAAATAATTTAATTTTCTGAAAACTAGACACCAAGGGTTACAACTTTCATTTTTAGATTATCTCCAAATTCCTTATAGATTGTGAGATATAAGCTTCCAAAGTCGGGTCGGTGCAGCAGGATTTTCCTCTACGCGATCGCGAAAAGGCTTCTGCGATCGCGATTCACAGTGTCCAAACAGCAAAATTGCTCTTCATGATCGCGACCGTTTGTCCGCGATCGCGATGCATACCTCTGTGGCTAAAAATCAGCAACTAAAAATGGCCTAGAAATGGTCCGAAACCACCCCGAAATTCACCCGAGCCACTCGGGACCTGTTTCGAACATACCAACAAGTCTCAAAACATATTACGGACTTAGTCGAAACCTCAAATCACATCAAACAACGCTAAAACCATGAATCATACCCCAATCCAAGTTTAATGAAATTAAGAAATTTTAACTTCTACATTCGACGTCGAAACCTAACAAATCAAGTCTGATTGACCTCAAATTTTGCACACAAGTCATAAATGACATAACGGACCTATGAAAATTTTCAGAACTGGATTTCGACCCCGATATCAAAAAGTCAACTCCCCGGTCAAACTTTCAACTTAAACTTCATATTTTCGTCATTTCAAGCCTAATTTAACTACGGACTTCCAAATAATTTTCAGACACACTCCTAAGTCCAAAATCACCATACGAAGCTATTGGAATAATCAAAACTCTATTCCTGGGTCGTTTACTCAAAAGTCCAACTCTGGTCAACTCTTTTCATTTAAGCTTCAAAAATGAGAATTGTTCTTTCAATTTAATCTCGAATCTTCCGAAAATCAAACTCGATCACACCTGCGGGTCATAATACATATTACGAAACTATTCGAGACCTTAAGTCACTGAACGGGGCGTAAATTCTTAAAACGACAAGTCGGGTCGTTACACTTCTAGTCTTTGTAATATCAACACATTTTGTATTTGTAATATTCCTTCAATTTCTTTTTATATAATTGTATTTGACTAAATACAGTGTTTTCAAAAAAAAAATTAAAACTTATAATGTTAAACATGTGTAACATTTACTATGCCTTTATAACTTATATTAGATTAGAAGGAACATTCTCCGATCTTTACTACATTATGAACTTATTTATCCCTTCTAAATAGCAGTTCTGAAACTGGAAACTAACTAGAACAGCCAATGGGCTAGCCCACGACCCGCCGAATGGTAAGTCGGGCTGATATAATTTGTAGTCCATGTGAGATGGATTTCAATGGAATGATTAAGTAATTTTTTTTTACTAATATAATGCCCAGTGTGAGTTCCTCCACTTCCAACTAAGAGGTTGTGAGTTCGAGTCGCCCCAAGAGCAAGGTAGGGAGTTCTTAGAAGGGAGGGAGCCGAGGGTCTATCGGAAATAGCTTCTCTATCCTATAGTAGGGGTAAGGTCTGCGTACACACTACCCTATCCAGACCCCAATAGTGGGATTATACTGGGTTGTTGTTGTTGTTGTTTTAATATAATGCCCAGTGTCTCTATCTTCATTATTCCGAGGAATTTTTTGGGGAATCTGCTCCAATGTTGCAAACAATCAAATCTAAACTGAATATTGTCGCTCTTTTTTCTTTCGTTGCTTGGGAGGAAGCATATCAACAACGTGTGTTGCATATTTCTATTGTGTTTTTTGTTGGACAATTGACCGGAAGATAACTTCGACTTAGCCCGGCGTTTTACCTTATTTTTCTGATTTTACGTTCTCATCATTCTTAAATTTGAGATAATTAATTAATCTAAAGCATGCGTATACCATGAAATGCACATGCTAACACACAAATACGTTTTACGAATAACTTTTCTTGTAGTTCACGTACATTATTATATTTAGTACTTTTTAGGTACGGTTGCACATAAAGCTACGTTATTTCCTTGGTATTTTCTTGTGTTGTGTGAACATTATAAATTCTTCAATTGATGGTTTTCATTATACTCCAATATTTACCATAAGGGATAGTAATGTTTTTATTTTGGACTTTACTTAAGAAGGGTATACTCAAGAATTCCACTTTATTGTGCAAATTATTTATACACGGAAATGAATGTATCCATGGATTGAAAAAAGAGAAAGGAATGTGCATTTCTCTAGTAATTCGTTTTTATCAACATAATAATAAAAAACAAAAAGAAAATATAAATAAAGAAACAAATAGAGGCGAAAGATCTAAGTATAAACAACAATACGAAGAGGGATAATTAAAGGAATATATAGTTCTCATTAATGGAAAAGCAAATTAAGGTAATGCTTTTAACAATTTAGAATTTGATATATATGTCAAAAACGCGATGCCACTCAAATTGGCACTCCATTTTAGGTATAGAGTTAATTAGAAACTCAATTATTAAAAGCAAAAAAGGTATCCCAACCAAGACCATAGTTACAATCCTTGCCTCCTAAGTTGAACATTCTATTGAAATGTTCATTAAAACCTTTCACAGAAATAAAACTATAAAAACTATTGTAGTGAGATTTGTTTCCAATATAATCATCATAACATGCAACCCTTGTACGTATTTGTGTGAAATAATGAAATAATACCAGAAAAAAAATTTATCCAAATTAATTGATCGTATATTACCATATGATATAAACATGATCCGCGTCATATATATCTTAGGGTCCTCAACCTTCCCCTCTTGTAGTGCTTGACTTTTATACATTAGACCAACGTTTATGACTTATGCTTTAATATTGTAGTTTCCTTTCTATTTTTACATACTTCAAATGTGAATACACTATTTTCATTCTTCACATTGATTTGTCATCCAACGTCATTGACACATCTTCACTTTGTTATAATTAATGTAGCACCCTTCACTTTCAATCAAGAGGTTGTGAGTTCGAGTCACCCAAAGAGCAAGGCGGGGAGTTCTTGGAAGGAGGGAGCCGGGGGTCTATCGGAAATAGCCTCTCTACCCAAGGGTAGGGATAAGGTCTGCGTACACACTACCCTCCTCAGACCCCACTAGTGATATTATACTGGGTTGTTGTTGTTGTTATCGTTAAACTCCAAAGTTTCCAAGAAATTACAAGCTATACAACAACAACAGCAGCACAGTATAATCCCACTAGTGGGGTCTGGGGAGGGTGTTTCCGATAGACCATCAGCTCCCTTCCTTCAAGAATTCCTCACATTGCTCTTGGGGTGACTCGAAATTACAAGCTATAAAATAGTATATTAGTAGACTAACGGAGGAGGAACAACGTAGTACTGACTTTGACCTCTTCCTCATCAGAAGAAAAAAAAACGAATTATAGAATTTGACTAATATTCATTGACGGTATAAACTAGTATAAAGAATTTTCATACTATCATATCATTATTATTTATGTGTTATAGTAAGTAACTCGTCTTATTTATAAAATTACAAATTTCACTTTTTATGCTATTAATATAATTAAATTTATATACTATCAGATCATTACTAAAGCATGAGCTCTGATGGTTTCACCCAACCAATCCTGAAGATACCTTGTTTAACATGAATTTTTCTTTTACTTTTACTTGTTTCTTCTTTTTGTTGGTTTCAATATCAAATCCGTCTTAGAAAAGAACTTAGTACTTTTTTATTTTCCACGTCAATGGCATACAATTCAAACAAGTTACATGTATGCAAAGAAGTCAATAAACAACATTGATCTTTATGTTTTTTCTCAACCTTCTATCATTTGTTTGGTGCCCAAGAATCCGTGTCTTTTTTGGTATGTCAAAAAATTGAAGTTAAAAAATCTCAATTCAACATTCTTAGTTCTTACCATGGCCAAGTCAACATCTAAAAAAACACATTTTTCCAAGTCAAACTTAAATAAATAAACATTTAAATAAGCTCTTAGTCTTTGAACACCCTAATTAAAGTATATCCATATGCCTATAAATATATCCACCTACCTTGTATTTTCATTCCCAATAATCTCAACCACCTTAATAAACTTTCTCCTACCTACAAAACTCTCTTCCTCACCAAAAAAACCAAAGTTCAGAAAGTGGTTTTCATACTAATATTACATAAAATATCATGATTCTTTTTAGAGGATTTATTACATTATTATTCATTTTCTTCATTTTTTCCACTCCAAATACTTTATTATTAGCAAAAGGAGCAAGGCCCTTAGATATGGGGAAATGGTTGAAACAAGAAGCCACACTTCTAACATCTTTGCCTAGAGGTCCAGTTCCACCATCTGGTGCTTCTCCTTGCACCAACATCCCCGGCCAAGGCGGTGGCGGCTCATGCCCCTGAACCGTCAAACCTTGGCCATCCATGTCGGTTGCTGCCAGAGAATACACTTGTCTCTCATCAGTTGTGTAAGAGTTTACAAAATGGTTAACAATGTCCTGAGACACGACCCAATGATTTAAGGTTTTAAGTTGGACGCTCAGGTTCTTTCACGTGATGTTATTACTACTGGTCTTTCAGTTTTTTATCAACCTGGCGTCGGGCTATTTTTCCACAGGGGTCCTATGCAGTATCATCACCGTAGTAGAGTTTACGTAGGCTGCAAGCATGCATGGCATGGATCTTAGAGGAGCTTCCATGATGCCTAAGGAAGCTAAATATAGAAAGTTTCCATTAAATAGTTTATGTAAATTCTTTGCTATTGTAATGTCTTCACCATTCTTTAATTCTTTGGTTTATTTCATTTTCTTTTGTTTCCGTAAATTAAAGCATTTTTTTTCCTTACATGGAGGTCCATGCGTGCTTAGTTTGTTTGTAAGTCCAAGTAATTGATGTAAATAGAGATATAGAAAATTTTATTTTAGGCTGCGGATTAATTCATTCTTTTTTTTTTCTCCTTTCCATTGTGAATAATGATCAATTGATCCTAATTTATATCTGAAATGAATTTTTCCATTTTTCCAGTACCAGCCGGCATGAAACTGTGAAAATTATGCTTAAAATATATACTAATTAAAAAGTTAGCTAAGTTCAAATATAAAGCGAAAGTATTGTATTTTTGTCAAAGATGTACGTGATTATCTAAAATATAAAAATTTAAATGAAGGAAGAGATATACACAATCGCGATCAGTTAGTGGCATTAAAATCGCATGACTTTCTATATAGTTTTTCGTCACGCATGAGAAGAAAATTACAAAATTTTGCGTATTTCATTAGAAGAAGCTTTGAACATTGGATAGGACTTTAGGAGGAAACACTAAAATGCGGTTACACGTTACATGACCATGCAACACGCCTTAAAATTGAGTGTGCTCTCTCTAATAGCTTAAATTTTTAGATGAGATAATCAGAAACGGATGCTTATGAAGATGCAGAATCAAAAAGAACTTATTTATTTGTCTTATTTATTATTATTTATATATTAAATATTAATTAATATGTTAGATAAATTAATATTAGCGATGGGGTCTTACTAAAAAAAAATATTTATCCACCTATCTTTATAATAACCTATATCTATAGTATAAAGATATAAAACAAAGTATAGATTATGGTGTTTATACATCAGCCCAACAAATGACTATTCATGATTCCATAATTGAATCAATTCCATACCGGTTCTTAGAGGAATGTTATGGTAAAACTTCGTTTGAAACGATGTGGTAGAAAGCAACGTGCGACTTGAAGGACAGGATCCGTTGTGGATTTGTACATCCACCATTTTATGTAGGAATGAAGGTGCTCTTGGCTCGACATCATTGGTTCTGTTTCACTAGAACCCCTCTTTTTTTGTTGTCTTGGAATATAAATAGTCCATGATGGAGCTCGAGTAAAAAATATTAATTTATTTCTCGGGGCAAGGGTTTAGGGTTAATGCCAATCAATAAAAAAATTGAAACAACTTCGTAAATATATTTTCGGTATGGAAATCGAAAGAATCCAATTTGATCAAGTTTCCAATTCAAAAATTTCTTGGAATTGACCAAACTTTTTCGATCCAAAGTGTTTCACGCGGGAATCCATCGTCTGTAGGATTCTTTCATAGAAATCGCAAAAGGGGTATGTTGCTGCCATTTTGAAAGGATTAAAAAGCACCGAAGTAATGTCTAAACCCAATGATTTAAAATAAAACAAAGATAAAGGATCCCAGAACAAGGAAACACCTTTTTTATTGTCTTAATAGCTGGNAAAAGGATTAAAAGGCACTGAAGTAATGTCTAAACCCAATGATTTAAAATAAAACAAAAATAAAGGATCCCAAAACAAGGAAACACATTTTTTATTGTATTAATAGCTGGATCAGACTGAAATCGAAATCCATTTTAAACGAGAGAAACATAAAAGGAGGAAAGACCGCTCAATAAATGAAATTACCGAAAGATTTTCCTTTGAACTGTTTGAAAGTTATCCAACTTGAGTTATGAGAGTACGAATGGTTTGTTTTTCATTTTCAGGAAGAAAGAAGAAAAAAAAGACTTACATCTTTAATTGATTTGATCATTTTATGGACCCAGTTGTCATTTCTTAGATAGAATTCCATACAGAGACAAAACCTCGAATCAATCGAAAGGAGAAAGCTTCATATACGTTTCTGGGGGGTGTTGTTCATCTACATCTATCCCAATGAGCCGTCTATCGAATCGCTGCAATTGATGTTCGATCCCGAAGAGAAGGAAAGGATCTTCGAAAAGTGGGTTTTTATGATCCGATAAAGAATCAAACTTATTTAAATGTTCCTGCTATTTTATATTTCCTTGAAAAAGGGGCTCAACCTACAGGAACTGTTCAGGATATTTTAAAGAAGGCGGAGGTTTTTAAGGAACTTCGTCCTAATCAATCCTAATCAACCGAAATTCAATTAAGGAAATAAATTAAGGAAATACAAAAAAGGGGGTAGTCATTTGTATATAACTTTGTATGACTTTTCTCTTCTATTTTTTTGTATTTCCTCCCTTTCCTTTTCTATTTGTATTTTTTTATNTCTTGAAAAAGGGGCTCAACCTACCGGAACTGTTCAGGATATTTTAAAGAAGGCGGAGGTTTTTAAGGAATTTCGTCCTAATCAACCGAAATTCAATTAAGGAAATACAAAAAAGGGGGTAGTCATTTGTATATAACCTTGTATGACTTTCTCTTCTATTTTTTTGTATTTCCTCCCTTTCCTTTTCTATTTGTATTTTTTTATCATTGCTTCCATTGAATTTCGTGTTCTATAACGATAAAATATCTTATTTTATTGATCCTCGAAATATAAAATTCGGGCATTTCCTTCAATTGGGTGGTTTTTCGTTTTTCATTGGAACTCTACTAAAACTAAAAAAGAAATCAAGTTTGCTTATCTCACTTAACTTGATTGAATCCATTATGGATTAAATAAATCTAAGTAAATTGTAGTTTTGTTTTCCACTTAATTTATTCTCCCATCTATACTTTTTTGTATCTATTTTATTTGGATTAGATTTGTAGTGCCAATCCAACACAAGTCCTTTTTTTTAATATTTTTTATTGTTGTCAATTGAAATTTCTTTTGTTTTTTTTTTTTCNAAGAAATCAAGTTTGCTTATCTCACTTAACTTGATTGAATCCATTATGGATTAAATAAATCTAAGTAAATTATAGCTTTATTTTTCACTTAATTTATTCTCCCATCTATACTTTTTTATATCTATTTTATTTGGATTAAATTTGTAGTGCCAACCCAACACAAGTCTGTTTTTTTAAATATTTTTTATTGTTGTCAATTGAAATTTCTTTTGTTTTTTTTTCAATATTTATATTGACAACAGTGTATCGAACAAATATTATTTATTGTGATAAATGAAGTGGATCTATTTAGTTTTATTTTATGTTTTAAATTAATTCGAAAATTTGAATGTATTTTTTGAGATTTCTTCCTTCAATGGTTTTTGGTTATCTTGTCTAAACTCTTTATTTCTTTTTCTTCGGATTGTATCTACACAATTTTTTCGATATTTTCTTCGGGTTGCTAACTCAACGGTAGAGTACTCGGCTTTTAAGTGCGGCTAGTCTCTTTTACACATATAGATGAAGTGAGGGATTCGTCCAAACTCTCGGTAAAGTTTGGAAGACCACGACTGAGCCTGAAAGGGAATGAATGGTAAAAATAGCATGTCGTATCAACGGAAAGTTCTGAGAATATTTCATTGTTCCTAGATGGGTATAAAACCGTGTTAGAATTCTTGGAACGGAACAAAATAAAGTTGAGTCGAATGAATAAATGGATAGGGCTGCGGCTTCAATTAAATTATAGGGAAAGAAAAAGCAACGAGCTTTTGTTCTTAATTTGAATAATTTTCGATCTAATTAAACGTTAAAAATTTATTAGTGTCTGATGCGGGAAGGGTTTCTTGTTCCATGAGTGGATTCTTAATTTTTTTAATAAATCCTAACTATTATCATTTTTTATTATGGAGATGTGTGTGTAGAAGAAACAGTATATTGATAAAGAAAGTTTTTTCCGAAGTCAAAAGAGCGATTAGGTTGAAAAAATAAAGGATTTCTAACCATCTTATTATCCTATAACACTATAACACAGACCAATTAAACGAAACGAAAAAAAAAAAAAAGATGATAGAGAATCCGTTGAGAAGTTTACTTGTATCCAAGGTATCTATTCTTACTATAATACTTTGTTTTAACTGTATCGCACTATGTATTATTTGATAACCCTCAAAATCTTCCATCTTTGGTTCAAATCGAATTTCAAATGGAAGAAATCCAAAGATATTTACGGTCAGGTAGATCGCAACAACACAACTTCTTATATCCACTTATCTTTCAGGAGTATATTTATGCACTTGCTCATGATCATGGTTTAAATAGAAATAGGTCGATTTTATTGGAAAATCCAGGTTATAACAATAAATTAAGTTTCCTAATTGTGAAACGTTTAATTACTCGAATGTATCAACAGAATTATTTTCTTATTTCTACTAATGATTCTAACAAAAATGAATTTTTGGGGTGCAACAAGAGTTTGTATTCTCAAATGATATCAGAGGGATTTGCGTTTATTGTGGAAATTCCGTTTTCTCTACGATTAATATCTTCTTTATCTTCTTTCGAAGCCAAAAATATTTTTAAATCTCATAATTTACGATCAATTCATTCAACATTTCCTTTTTTAGAGGACAATTTTTCACATCTAAATTATGTATTAGATATACTAATACCCTACCCCGTTCATTTGAAAACCGTTTCGTAGAAAATTTTACAAAATATATGGAGTAATGCTGTACGAATATAATAAGAAAACGAAAATGACACCACTTGATGCATATTTGTAGCTTGGCATGCCGGTAAATTTCTTGATTTTCCTCTAGCAGGTTAGAGGTTTGGTTAGATAGAATTGAACTCAAGACCTCGTCTAACTTAAGACTCAACAAAACTAATGAACTAAGGCTATTTCTTGTCAACTAATATGATAATTAATGTTATTTATTCTCAGTTCTTCTATAAATATCGACACCACTTGGAAAAAAGTATGTGTACTCCCCAGGAGATAATCACACATTACAATATGAGTTCCGTATTTTCCATATCAATATTATTATTATCATTCTCGTACTTTCTTATTCTTCGAATTTCATTACTACATGATATCCCCTTGCTTCAGTTTTCTTACTGCTTTGTTATTTCGTTATTGTTAATATTCTTGTCTTCAATATTTTCCATATGGCTTTTTCATTACTTTTTTTCTTGTTCAAACATGCTGAGAAATAATTTTCTTGAGCTGAGGGTCTAGTGGAAACATAATTTCTATCTCCACAAGGTAGGGGTAAGATCTGCGTACACATTACTTTTCTCAAACCTCACGCTGTGAGAATACATTGGGTATATTGTTGTTGTAGCATACAAAAGTCCTAAATTTGAGTTTTATTATCCACTCATTATCATCCACGTATTTGACCATTGAAAAAAAATAAGGCACACACATGATGGGCATGTTGAAGACATTATTAGGAAAATTTGGATTCGTCTAGTTGCCACTCATTATTAAAAATATTACACATAAGCAACTCATAAATAAGAATTATGCCCGTACGTGAGAAGACGTGTTAAAGACATAATCAAGAAAAATAAATGTATAATCTAACCTATAAAAGATTCTATAATAAACTGTTCTGGAGCACGAGCTTAGTTATTAGAAGAACTAAATAAGCTGAAACTAAAGATTTGATATAAATCTTGGATTACATTTTTACGAGCAAAATAAATGGGTTAAAAAGTTTTAATTATTTCTTGTTTATTCTATTTAATGTAAGTAAACACGTAGAGATTGAGCAAAAAAAATATGTTTTTTAACTTAAAATCACAAAATATTGCTTAATGTTTTATTAATAAATAAAAATAGAGAGAAATAAAGGTGGAGTGGGGCTGGGGATGAAACCATTTGAAAGAAATATGTTAGAGAAGACATGCATTCAATTCTATACTTGAAATTAATCAAAACCACTTATTTAAAAGTGTCAAAGGGTTATTGATGTATCTTATTCTTCATTTTTTTTCTTTTTGGCAATTCATTTTGTTCAAATTGAACTGCCTCTAACACACACACACACATAAAGCTTCGTGCATACATTTTTTTTTCCACAAAAATGTAACAAAAATCTCTTATGCTTATCAAGTGACCATAATTTCAAAGGTTTCGCCTAACTCTACCTAATAACAATTCTTTATGCGTAAAATTGAATGTCTTGTTTCATGCTTTTAGAAATAAATGTTATAGTTACTATTATTACTATACTTTAAAATTACATTTCAGGTACTTTTCAGGTGTGAAAACCTGAGATTCTACATGTACCTTTTTCTTCTTTATAAAATTTATAAGATAAAATAATTCTGTCTTATGAAAACTTAGGCTGTTTTCTTCTTTCTTTTTGGTATTCAAAGGAGCATTGACATCCCTTGTAGTTGTAGGTCGCTAAAGTTACAGACCTTAGTGCCTTCAAAAATCATTAAGCAGACCTACCTTGCCTTCATGTTGTACCTTTAAAGGTGTTGAAGTTGACCATAATACCAATTTCCTTCCTCCTAATTTATTGGCTTCTTGAGCGAGTTTATCGGAAATGAGACCTTACGCTCTTCCCTTCTCAGATCCCACTAGTGAGATCACAGAGTAAGTTGTTGTTGCTTTGTCTACGACAAAGTTCAAACCCACAACCTGCGTCTAACTTGCACATTACACGTCCCGACTTTACACCACTGAACCAAAGCTCTTGAGACTGCTATGTGATAGAGTATATTCTTGTGGTAACATATTGGTTTATCTGCTGATACTATCTCAAAACAACAAAGGATAACATAACAGCATACATCAAACTTGAGGTGTAAGAAAAGGCCAAACTTCTAAAATATTAAATACTCAATCTGGCGCGATAGCAAAAGCCACGCTTTTCCAATGCTAAAATTTGAAACAAAGCAGAATCACCCTTTACAAAATGTTTCCTTTAAAAACCAAAATGCTCTTCTCAAATACGTTATTACAGAGGAAGACAGCCTAAATATTCAAGGCTAGGCTCCATCATAGAAGCTTTCAAAGGCCATTCGAAGGCCTAAATAATCCGTACCCATTTACACCACACGCCATGTTTGAATAGTCGGGGAGGGGATACGGGTGACTACCATCAATATTCCCATTCCTCATCCCAAGAAATGACGGATCAGAACCCATCATTTGCCACTGGTTAGGAACTAACCCATCAATATGATGTCCATTCATAAATCGTGGATCGGGCTGCAGAATCATATCATTAGCACTATCGAAAAGGCCTCCAGAATAGTTATGCTGGAACACGTCATGATAACTTCGTGTTCGTTCAAACCTACAAGAGCTAGATGAGAGACCGAGATCAGCTGGCGTGCCAATATCACCTGGGAATGTGAACCCATGATTCAGATGTTGTGACCCGCTGCTAAAACTTTGAAAGCCCGGGTTGGATATAGAAGCCCTTCCAATCCCATGATCATCGTTCAGTAAGTCGTTAATAATATCAAGATGAGGAAATTCATCAGCTGATACACTCTGGGACTGGCGTCCAGACGTGCAAGCCAGAGAATCAGGAATTTGATCATGTGTTCTGCTGTTTACAGCCTTGAACAAATCAAAGTTCCTGATTCCATTTGATGCAGAAGGATGATGTTGAGATACACTCCTACTGCTGTCCCTTTGGGGACACTCCCATTGGAGTCCATTCTGCAAGCTGCCATTATTCACCATTCCATACGAAAAGTTTGGTCTGCTAGAACTAGGTTCTGTTCTTTCCAAACCATGTGGTAAAAACGATGCCCCAGTAACCAGTGGAGGTTGTTGTTGAGAGTACGAATGTGATAGGTTAACTGCTGAAATTGGAGAATGAGGTTGACTAAAACTAGCCGGACTTCCAGAAACAGGACCACCCATAATTGCATTTCGGTAGGACTGAGTAAGATAGCTGTGTGTTGCTGGTGAAGGATCTGGACCCAATCGGCCAGCTGCACTCACTGAACGAGCCAGTGATCGTACTGTCTGAACCATGGAAACAACAGGGGCAGCAGGCCTAGATCCAGGAACTAAAGGATCACACAATGGTCTGGACACGGCGGGCACTTGTTGCCATTTGAAATTTTCTGTTGTAGCAGAGATTGTTACTTGTTGAGACGAGGACTCCCCAGTCGTACTGGGCTGCACTGAGGGCTTATCCTTGACCCTTGGCTCTACAGCTTTATGCGGATCACCTTTCAATACCACAGCAGTTTCAGATGAATTAGACACTAGAGCTGATTTATCAGCTAGCTTGGGACCATCTGAAGACGATCTTTTAACCAAAGCAGGATCACTTGTGACAGAGATCTTCGTCTGTGACTTCTGCTGAACAACAGAGCCTGCATCTTTTGGAGGGCTTCTCGGAGAAGACTTGACACTCGGCTTCTCCATTGAAGGTCTCTCTGTCTCGGCCTTCCTCTGCTGCAAAGCTACTACTTCCTGCTCAGAGTAAGAAAGTAGTATGAAATTGGTATTAACTGGAGACAAACAGAATCACAGCGTCTAAAAAAAGACATTTCCCTATAAACTCATTGGAAAGGCATATGCATCTTAACAAACAGAAGCAATTTACCGGCCTTTCGAGAATACTAATTGCTTACATGAACAGTAAGAACACAAAACTCAGTCTCCATGAGATTTTTCTTTCCCTGTATTTTGTTTTTTTTACCATGTAACAAACTTGAGGTTCTATGATGGCAAAGTGGTGAAGTAATGAGGGATAATAAAGGGAGAGAAAAGAACCCAAAAAAAAAAACAATTCATCAACATTAGGTGGTCTCTCTTGGGTAAAAGTATTTTATGACGATTCTAGCTGGTTCTTTAGATGGAAAAGAGTGAGTAGAGGGAAGATAATAACCTTCTTCACATTTTGCTGCTCATTTGACGAAAGCACAGTAGAATGCGACTCAGATCCAGGCACCCCGCAACTTCTATCACTTAGCTGCCCTAAGTTTGAAACAGCATCTAATGGCTGAATTACTGTTTCACTAGCCCAATCAGCCGCATTAGAGGTTGACTTGTTTCTTTGGTTCTTCCCTCTGAATAGTTGAAGCACCACAATTTCAGAATACAACCAACATTTCAAATATATTTAGACTATCCCCACCCCCAAAAAAAAAAAAACATAAAGGAGGTTACCTGTTAGGTGATTTCTGATTTTTACGGTTAGACGAAGTCCATCTGCAAGGCCCATTCGAAACCACGGAAGGAATTGAATCTGTGGAACACGTCGATGAACTATCATCCATGACGGAAGGACTTCTCCTTCCGGCTAACCCATTTTGCACAGCTGAAAGGTCACTTAACCCACTGCAGCTAGTTTCCGTGGAAAGATGAACTTCTGAGCTGTCAGTATCCCAATTGACAGGACTTGCATCTCTGTCTTCAGAGTCGGGATTAATAACCTCTGGGACACAATCGATTGAATCAGAAACATCAGATACAGCTTCCAGTATATCTGGTTTTCCAAGTACTGCTTCTCGCTCCTCATTTATGTACTCGTTTCCTTCACCAATAGGTCCATCCTGATCAATCTTATATAGCTCCATGGATCCAGGTTTTTCATCAACACCCTTATCCTTTACTTTGTGATTATTCCGCTTCTGTTTAGCCTGACATACAAAGCAAGCACGATAAATGTATCTGTCCTCAAAGCAAAGGCCCTAATTCATAGATAATACCAAAGCTTGTTTCTTATCCTACATAACATATAAAATGCAATACCTGCTTTTTCTTGGACTTTTTTTCCTTTCCAGATGCTCGTTTAGCTTTCTGCTCAGTTTCTGCCAGCCAAGCAGCTTCCTCTTCACGGATGAGCTCTTCTTGCCTCTTTAAAGCAACAGCCTCCTGATACGCAACCTCTATTTTACTACAGAAGATAAATGAAAAAGTCAATGTTAATTAAAATTGCAAGAATAACAAACTGCCGCTAATTAAGAAAGTACGAGACCTCACAATGAGTAAAATGCAGTTACTGATGCCACTCCTAACTATTTAGGTTAGTTTAACGAACATTCCAGCATAGCAGAAGAATCTTTAACAAGACATTAAATCAAGATCATTAAAGATATATGCATAATAGCTGCCCGTATGAGTATTTGAGTGACGTGTCACACAACATGAGCTTCCCCTTTACCTGATCCTATATAGAAACGAAGCACCAACTGCTGGTTTCCTTCATTTTCTACCAATCAAGTGACATCAGCATGCATAGAAACATGAGGTAAAACCTTTTAGGTTGTACTTAGGTGATCCAGCTGACAAAAGTAAGAAAATGGATTCAAGAGAAGTCTACTCTTGGACCTCCTGTGGTTGAAGTAAAAGATAATTGTATGAGGGCTACTAAGGTCTGGATTTGGATCAAATGTGATTCTGAAATTGTACTTCCAAAAGGAAAAGATATTTTCATTTGCTGGAAGCGCACCTTATCGAACCGTGAGGCCAAACCAAATTAACTTCAATCCAACAATGAGGTGAACTGGACGACATACGTATTAACTTTTGCGCAGAAATAAGAGAAGTATATTTAACCAACTAGTGTACACTACATAAGTTGTGCATGAGATGACAGGACGTCACAAAATATACTAAACTTGGAATTAATGTATAATTGCTAAACTAGAAGCGAGAAAACTCCTCAGTACATCTCAAGTTTAGACAAATAGGAATCAAGAGAGAATTACATCCTAGACTTGAAGTATTTCAAGCTAGATCATGAGCTAGATCATGAACATGGGTCAGACCTCCAAATATGAAATGGCCTCCAGGCAAAAACACGAACCAAAAAGCAACAGAATCTATACGTTCTAACCGTTTAAATAGCAAGGCCAAAGAGAAACTTCTGTACCTAACCAGCAGTTTATATATTATATCACAATTAAGTGACTAAAATGCGCAAATAATTTATCAAAAGAGTTTTAACCTGAAAATCTGTGCTAGGACAAATATTTCAATGGTTCGACGACCTAATTCAGTTAAACGCCTCTCATCACGCTCAATTGAATCTTTGTTAAACTCATCTCCAGAAGTGCCATCCTGAGACAAAAAGCAATGGTACAATAAGCAAATGCCTATGGGGTATGGATACATGTTATCTGCTAAAAAGATAGATAAAAATTGCAAGCATGCAGAACATGAACCACGAAGTTCATAGTTTGCAAAAATGTGTTTTTTTTTTGTGGTGGTGGTGGGTTTTGGGG
>AWOL01S0085499.1:0-20115 GCA_000715115.1 Nicotiana otophora
GAGTTCGAGCATCGCTCACTCGGTCATTAAGCATACGGGCTACATTACTTCGAGTTTGAGAAATCACTCACTCGGTCATTAAGCCTACGGGCTACATTACTTCGAGTTCGAGTATCACTCACTCGGTTAAGCCTACATGCTACATTACTTCGAGTTCGAGCATCACTCACTCGGTCATTAAGCCTACGGGCTATGTTACTTCGAGTTCGAGCAATCACCCACTCGACCATTAAGCCTACGGGCTACCTTACTTCGAGTTCGAACAATCACTCACTCGATCATTAAACCTACGGTCTATGTTACTTAGAGTTCGAGCAATCACTCACTCGACCATTAAGCCTATGGGCTACATTACTTCGGGTTCGAGCAATCACTCACTCGACCATTAAGCCTATGGGCTACAAGGTCCAAGGTTACAAAGGCTTATGTTTACAAAGCCTTATGAAAACCACTCGGTTACAAAGGATACAAGGTCCGCATTCGATCAAATTGCCTAAAGCCTTATGAAAACCTTCATAAAGCATAAATGAAACAAATTCTTCACAAGGCAGAGAATAGTTCCAAGCACATACAAAATGGTATTTGGATTTTTATTTCAAAAGAAGGGTGAGAGGGAGAAGTCGGACCCTATGTGGGTTGCCTACATATCCCTCAGTGAGAAGTCAGGTCGAGCGTAATTCTGTTACAACCAAAACCTAACTCTACTGTCTTCAAACGTAGAATCTCGTGATTGCATCTGAGTTGATAGGCTTCGTGCTGAATCTTCCGTCCATCTCTAATGAGATCAGAGCTCCTCCCTACAACACTTGGTGGACTACGTAATGACCTTGCCAATTCGGCGTAAACTTTCCTTTGGCTTCTTCCTAATAAGGGAATATTCTCTTTAGAACCAACTTCCCCGGTATAAACTGGTGAGGTTTCACACTTTTTTGAATGCATTGGCCATCCTATTTTAATACAATTGACCATGGCATAATGCATCCATTCTCTTCTCGTCAATTAGCATGCGTTGCTCCTGCCTGACCCATATCCATTCTGCATAATCTAACATGGCCTCTTGAATGACCTTTAAAGATGGTATCTCGACCTCTTCGGTGCCATATACTAACATGTATGGCATTGCCTTAGTGGATGTCCTCATGGTAGTCTGATAACCCAGAAAGGCAAAGGATAATTTCTCGTGCCATTGTCCATGATTTTCCACTATCTTTCGTAGAATCCTTTTAATGTTTTTATTGGCTGCTTCAGCTGCTCCATTCATTTGCGGTCTGTAAGCTATAGAATTACGGTGGAGAATGCTGAACTTCTCACAAATTTCCCTCATAAGATCGCTGTTGAGATTGGATGCATTGTCAGTGATGATTGACTCGATTATCCCAAACCGATAGACTTTATTATTACGAATGCCATCTACCACTAAGTTCTTCATGAAGGCCTTGTATGTAGAAGCTTCGACCCATTTGGTGAAGTAATCTATCGCTACCAAGATAAAATAGTACCTATTTGATGCAACGGGCTCTATGGGTATGATTACGTCCATGCCCCAAGCAGCAAACGGCCAAGGCAAACCCATCACGTTCAGCTCATTGGAACCCAGATGAAATACCTGTAGATATGACACTGGTGATACTTTTGCACATAGCGAATACTGTCGCTTTCCATGGTCATCCAAAAGTATCCAGCTCATAAAATCTTCTTGGCTAAGGTGAAGCCGTTCATGTTGGGTCTGCACGTCCTTGCATGTATTTCTTCTAGCATCAGGTTGCTGAAAACGTGATTTGACAGCCTTCTGAGTGCTCGCTTCTGACTATTAGTAGCATTCTCTGGATACTCTCTTTCTTCAAGGAACCTTTTGATGTCATAGTACCATGGCTTACTGTCTGGCTCTTCGTCTACATGAAAGTAGTACGCATGTTGATCCCCGATCTCTATCTCGATACGGTCAATGTAATTCTTATTTGGATGCTGGATCATGGATGACAAGGTTGCGAGAGCGTCAGCAAACTCGTTTTGAATCCTCAGAATGTGCTTAAACTCGATCTTTGTTAACTTCTTGCATAGCTCCTTCACACAATACAAGTACGGAAGGATCTTGACGTTCTTGGTGGTCCATTCTCCTTGAACTTGATGTATTAACAGATCAAATCTACTATGACCAAAAGCTCATTTATGTTCATGTCAACCTTCATCCTAATCCTAAGGATTCATGCTTTGTACTCGGCCATATTATTGGTGCAAGGGAAGCTTAAATTTGTTGATGTCGGGTAATGCTCTCCTGACTCTGAAATTAGGACTGCGCCAATTCCTACTCCTTTGAAATTTGCTGCTTCGTCGAAGAACATTCTCCACCCTGGGTATGACTCTGCAATATTTTCTCCGGCGAACAACACTTCTTCGTCTGGGAAGTATGTAGTGAGAGACTCATAGTCCTTGTCCACTGGATTCTCCGTAAGGTGGTCGGCTAAGGCTTGTCCTTTGATGGCCTTTTGTGTTATGTACACAATGTCAAATTCGCTGAGAAGAATCTATCATTTGGCCAGTTTTCCTGTAGGCATCGGCTTTTGAAAGATATACTTGAGCGGGTTAAACCGGGATATTAGATGTGTGGTGTATGCCGACATGTAGTGCCTCAATATTTGGGAAATCCAAGTCAAGGTGCAGCAAGTACGCTCTAGCAAAGTGTATTTGTCCTCACATGGTGTGAACTTCTTGCTTATGTAATTGATAGCTTGCTCTTTTCTTTCGGTCTCACCATGTTGTCCCAACACACATCCAAATGCATTAACCAAGACTGAGAAGTATAATAACTATGGCTTCCCGGGTTAGGAGAAACCAACACTGGTGGATTTGACAAGTACTTCTTGATCTTATTAAAGGCTTTATGACACTCTTCTGTCCATTTTGTAGCAGCATCCTTTTTCAGTAGCTTGAAGAAGGGCTCACAAATTACCGTGGACTGGGCTACGAATCAGTTGATGTAATTTAGCCTACCAAGGAAACTCATCACATCCTTATTGCTTTTATAAGGTGGCAATTCTTGAATGACTTTAATCTTCTAAGGATATAATTTTATCTCTTTCCTACTTACGATGAAACCTAGCAATTTTCCAACAGGAACTCCGAGTGCACATTTAGTAGGGTTCAACTTCAAACTATACATCCGCAAGGGTTCGAAAAACTTCTTTAGGCCGTCCAAATGTTCTGAACTCTTTCGAGACTTGATGATGATGTCGTCCACATATACCTAGATCACTTTGTGAATCATGTCATGAAAAGGGTTGTCATGGCCCTCATGTAAGTAGCATCAACATTATTTAGACCGAATGGCATGACTCTGTAGCAGTAAACTCCCCAAGGCTTTGCCCGAGGATTTCATTACATGTCATAATCGCGGAACGCGGGTTTTTATCGTTTTGCTTACTGAAAAGAAAAACTAGGTATAAATGAAGCGATAAATAAATTTGCAATAATTTTAAGGAAGCATTTCTTTTGATTTCATCAAAAGAGGAACATCTAAGCGTTGAAGGAGGAAAATGACAAAGAGGTATAGCCACGGTTCAAGCCTCAATTGACCATGAAATGTTTCAAAAGTTTTACAATTCCACACTACTTATACTCCCGGAAAACCAAAGACGGGCTGGCAGTCCAATTCTGCAAGTCCTCTCCTGGTTCGGCATTCCGAATGGTCAGTGACTTGATGTCAACTTTGTCACAGCATTACTCAATCATGGTCACAAATAACCTTCTCATTCCATCGATGATGTCGTCCTCTCGTGTTGAACCCTATCCCGGACCTAAAACACGCTTTGGAACAAAAGCTTTCTTCCTGATGCTACAGGTACAAGTTTTTCCAGTCAGAGGATGATACCCTATTCCAGCTCTACCTTTCTACCTGCTTGGCTCAATCGGCTCTGCTATCCTCTTTGATCGGGCTCCCTGCCCAGTACCCAGTCTGTATATCCGTACTTCATCATTTCTCTGATAGCCAACTTTAATCTGTATGGTGATTGCATACCTAGATTTTGCTCGGTCTCCTCTATCTTTGTGGTCTGCATGATCTCAATTGCATGGAAAGTGACTCAGTCTAATCCTTCTATGAATGGAACTGCATGTTCCAGATAAATTGACTGGCTCCATTCGTCGTGGACTACAATCTCTTGACAATCCTACTCGAACTTCATGCACTGGTGTGGGGTAGACAGGATTGCCTCTGCCATGTGTATCCAAGGTCTTCCTAGGAACAGGTTGTATGAAGATGGAATGTACATTACTTGGAACAGTGTGGGAAACTCAACTGGTCCAATTTGCATAGCCAAATAGATTTCCCCAATGATGTCCTTATGTGACCCGTCGAAAGCTCTTACCTTGCATGACTTTCTTTAACTTCTCTCAGATGAATACCCAACTCTCGTAGGTTAGAGAGCTGGTAGATATTTACTCTTGATCCTCCATAAACAAGTACTCGGGACACCACCTTATCTCAATATTTGACGGTGATATGTAAAGCTTTGTTGTGATCCACGCCCTCCATAGGAAGCTAATCTTTTCGAAAGGTGATTATATTTGCTTTGACCATCTTCCTGATAGTTGCTGCTAGTGCCTCAGTAGTAGTGTTTCTTGGCACGCTCACCCCACTTAACACTTTCATCAGGGCGTCTTTGTGACTGCCAGAACACATCAGTAGGTTCATGATTGATATTTGCCCAGGGGATTTCTTTAATTGTTCCTCCATGAAGTATTCTTTGCTTGACATCTTCTTCCAAAATTATGCGGGCTCTGGATCTATTATATTCCTTCTATTAATATGTTCCCTTCCTGGATTCCCTCGGTTTACTTCCTCAGGAGTGTAACACCTTCCTGACCTGGTCATTCCATGAGCCGCTGGGGAATACGTCATCTTGTCCTTCACATTATGCTAATATGTCCACCTGACTATCTTGTATTCCTGATCCTCTTCATCCCTGATAGCAGAGGTGGACTGTTGCTGGTAAGTATGGACCATCACTGTAGGTTTCAATTATACAGTGATCATTGGAATCCTTCGTGGTGGGACCCTTGCAGTCTCATCATTTCCTACTGTGACGATGGTTCCTTTCATGTCATATTCTTCATCCAGGGTGATCATATTAGCTCCTTGATTCTGGGGGTTTGGCAGCGTGTTACGGTTCACATTGGGTGGAGCTGGGGTGTACTGAATTGCTCCACTTTTGATAAGTGACTCAATTTCATTTCTTAGTTTGAATCGATCCTCGGTATCATGTCCCGGTACATTGGAGTAGTAGACGCACCATTTGGTTGCATCAAAGTACTTTAGAGAATACTCAGGAATCGTTCCTTCTATCGGATGTATTAAGTTTGCTCTTCTCAGTCTTACAAATAGTTGAGTCAAAGGTTCAGCAATCGAGGTGTAGTTTATGGTACCTCTTTCTTCAAAACATGGGCAAGGTCAGGGTGCATAGGTGGGTCAATTTTGATGAGTGGAAGTTTTAACTGGAGCGTATGGTAGTGGTGGATTTGGATTTGTATGGGTGCTAGGTGAGTTATATTGAGGTTGGGGATTGTAGTATGGTTTTGTGTTGTATACTAGAGCATAAGTAGGTTGGTGTGGGGACTAGGTATTTGGAGAGTAAGAGTTGTCATCGATACCTCTTCTTTTTTCTTCTTTCCGTAGCCTATTGAACTATATTAGATTGCTTTACTACCTGCCTACAATGCTGCCATAAATTGTACCTTGCCGGACTTTATACCTTCCTCTAAAAATTCCTCATTTTAACAAGTACAAGGAACTTTTGGCCAATCATGTCCATTATTTTCTCAAAGTAGATTCCTTCCTGAGCCATGATAAAGTACTTAGTCAATTCACTGTCATCTAACGGGGATTGTGCTCTAGCAGCTTCTAACCTCCATCGACGTGCATACTCTTAATGATTCCGACTGCTTCTTCTGCAAGTTTACCAGAGCGAACCATTTACGGGTAATTTATGTGTTGAACCGGAAGCGATTCATGAAATCTTCTGCCATATCCTGCCACTCCCTCAAGTTTCTGGATCTTGGCGAGTGTACCAAGTAAGTGCCTCCCTTGTTTAACTCCCCTATCAAGTGTGCATGGGGATCACCTATTTATATCAAACTTCGGAGGCTTGTACCCTATCGGCATGTCCACATCAGTGTAGGATACACAGATCCTCATAATCTAGACTTTTGCTCCCTCAGGCGACCTGAAGGTTCTTCATTTGTTTTCTCAATGCTTGTAATTGTTCGGACACCGATTCTTCCTCCTTATACTTAGCTTCCCTTTAAATTGTAGCATATTGATCAACTTCATAAGGCAACCTGACCGTGATGGGCACTGTGAAGGTGGGTTCTGAAACAATATATACGGGAGGAACATATCACTCATGTGCAGCGGTATGTGCCATGGTTATGTGCTTGTTTTGGTTAGTAGTGAAGGTGATGCCATCACGAGGAGGGGTATGAACTGTGTTGGTAACAACTAGTGGGTTTTGAAGTGTTTGAACATGATTTAGTACATAAAGGGCGTGTATATGAGGGTTCAATGGGTTTGCAGGGGGGACTGGAGGTATAATATAGGTGATAGGGACTGAAGTCGGAGTATTGTTTTCTTGGCGAGTAGTAGAGGTAAAGTGGTCAGGAATTGAATCTAGGGAAGGAAAATAGGGTGGTTGTGGAGCGTCATCATGGCCAGATGTGCCAATTCCCGAATGTGTTGTACTTCCTCCCTCAAAGATTCCTGTCGTCCTAGCCACATGTTTGTCATTCCGCATATCTTTCTTGTCTCCCGATCGTCTCGAGCTATCAGCTATTACTAGAGCGTGTTCGGTCAGGTTATCCGTCACATACATCTCTTCTTTCGATCTCATGTTGTACGGTGGTTCCGCCAATTTTTGATCAACACAAACCAACTTCTTCTTTGCGGAATA
This sequence comes from Nicotiana otophora, assembly GCA_000715115.1. Classification (NCBI taxonomy): domain Eukaryota; kingdom Viridiplantae; phylum Streptophyta; class Magnoliopsida; order Solanales; family Solanaceae; genus Nicotiana; species Nicotiana otophora. The sequence continues at coordinate 6,942 of AWOL01S0085499.1, forward strand.
ATAATAAGGTAATACAAGAAAAGAAAAGAAAAATAAAAAGAACATAAGTCAATTTCAGTGTTTGCACAAATATAGGCACACAGATCAATTATTTCACGTATTCAAGCAAGTGTGTTTCCTAAAGTTTGGGGACCTCTCTTTTCCAGAATTAGGCCTAAGTCGTGAATATTTGACAAACAATTAGATTTGACACATTCAGATCCGAAGAAAACTTTGGTTTTCATTGATAATATTTTGATTGTAGCAGACGAGAGCAAAGTTCACATCATTGTTTTCCACATTCATAAGATTATATGGGCTCAAACAAACCTTCCCTTTGGGAAATGGAAAGGTTCGAGATAAAAGATACAAGGAGGGAAAAGGAATGAAATCAACCAGATTCCAATATCCATCCCTCTCAATATGTATACACTCAACCACTCAGTCATCGTTCTCGAGAGGTGGCAGCATGAGGTCAATTGACCCTGGGACCACTTGGCGGAGCATGGAGGTACATGAGGTAGTGTGACAAAATCACATGATAGATTTGCAAAGACACCACTGCATCTTCCAGCCATGCTATTGCTTACCTGCTTGGTCGGGCTAGCTCATCCTCTTCATTGATCCAGACATAATATTCCAGAGTGCACCACGAATTCTGAGCCATTGGCATTGTGACAAGATCATTCCACTCCTCCTGAAGCCTCCTTATCCTTGGTATCGAGATATGCCTATTGTACTCGTCCTCATATAGTGTCTTCCTCATGCAGAGAGGTAAATCCTAAATCGGCCCAAACTGCTTGAGAACTCGTAGGGATGAATATGGCTGGATTCCCTTGAGTCTTATCAGCTATATGGAATACTTATGGGGGATCCTTAGGATTGCCCTGCCGCTCAGCCATGATAGCTTCCAATTGATCCAATCTCCTCTTAAGTTGGTCATCATCTCTTTCCACTCTTCATATCCATGTTGGGAGACCCGATGCTTCATTCTCTTATGGTGACTTCGGATCATGTTGCTAACGCCACAAAGTATTCAATTATGGCCTCTCTCTGAAAGAAGTGCTTTGTGGCCCATATTTGAAGCGACAGGTTGCAGCCCTTGAATATATCGTACCCCCGAGAACATGCCGAAAGTTCTCTGAGAATTTTTGCTAACACCGTAGGTACCGGGGTGGGTTGGAGGTTGCCCCAGAATGTTTCCAAGACAACGGGCTGCAAATTGATATTGATCTGTCCTCTTCTTAGTGGGAAGACCAACAATCCTAGCAGCGCCAAAGAGAATGTTATGGGTCGGAGACTTTCCCAAGTTTCCTGATCACACTGAAATTCTCTCAAGTACCATTCATAGATCTTACGATGTCTAAACCTACCGAACAATTGATCCAGGCTTACCCATCCATCTTCGATGTTCCTCAAACCCCGACTATTTTCCAGAACCAAAGCATCGATAAACCTGTAGCCGGGTAATGTGACCGGTAGTATTGGCTTCCTTCTAATAAATGACAGCTCTGTGAAATTGGTAACATCATCCAATGATGGCACCAACTCACAATCAGCAAACGTGAAAACTACTTTGGCTGGGTCCCAGAACGCTATCTACAAACGGGTAAGCACCTTGTCAGCCCAGATGTTTAGTAAGGCAGTCAATGCTCCTAGGTGGGCTCTGATTTTGTCTCCATGCTCTCGACGGATGTTCTTCCACCATTGCTTTAGCTTGTGTGGTGCTCCCATCACCATACTGGTCTCGAGGATGTTTTGGTTGATTTCCGTTTCTGAAGAGGGTAGATAAAAAGGGGTTTAATAAGTGTTTACTTCGGATCTTTAGTGTCTCATCATGATTAGTTCGTCTTTTCACAAAAGTCAAGTTGTTGGGTGCATGACCCGTTGACATTAGGGTGGCTTTCCTAATTATGTGTCAATGCCAAGGACCAACCCATCTAAGGCTTATGCAATATGACCTACGTTTGCTATAGTAGAGTGTTTGCTAATTTTGAGTTGGACTGAATATTGTGAGAAGTTATGTTAGTTGACCTGACAAAGCCATTCTCTGAAACTAAAGAATTTTGAAAGAAGGTCTGGATGGGTGTAAAAGACAACCCTCACATGCCATAGTGTATGGCCAAGACTCGATAGGAAAGAGTGTGATGACGGTTTATATAAAGCTGTAACAGATAGTAAGATGTTAGCAACGACATTTAAAGTTAGCAGTACATGATAAGCAAGTAAGGGAGGTAAGCATACTATTGCAATTAAACACAGTTAAAGCTATGTACAAACAATCCTAAATTCCAAATCTAGTATATGTCTGCTAAGGTCATGTCACAACCCAAAATCTCACATGTCGTGATGGCGCCTATCGCGATACTAGACAAGCCGTAATCACAAATAACCACGCATATTTAAATTTAAGACAAAACGAAATAAGCTTAATAGTGAAAATGTCATAAATAACTGATAAGAAAATACTATGACTTAATACAAAATCCCCCAAAATCTGGGTGTCACCGAGTACATGAGCATCTAAATGAAAATACAGTATAACTCACCACACTCAGTCACTTAGCACTGTACGGTACCTGCGATCATTGCTGGTATGTCAGACTCCGGAGGGGTAGATCCTGCCCAAGCACTAATAAACCTGCTGCGGCATGCATCCCGATCCCATCATGAATTAATAATACCTGTTGTGGCATGCAGCCCAATCCCATTATGAATCAATAGTACCCGTTGCGGTATGTAGCCTGATCCCATCATGAATCAATAATACTCGCTGTAGCGTGCAACCCGATCCCATCAATATCACTCATATATAGGCCCTTGGCCTCACTCAGTCATCAATCTCTCCAGTCTGCTCATAACACTCATGCCAATCAGCTAAAAACAATGATACATGATGTAACATTAAATGGTAACAAAGACTGAGATATGATATGTAAATGATGAATGAGACTGAGTACATAACTGCAATTTAAGAAAATAACTCAACAACAAAAGAATGACCTCTATGGGTCCCAACAGTACCAACATATAGCCTAAACAGGATTTCTAACATGAATCACAACTCAAAGTTTCTAACACATGGAGTAAACATGAATAATATCAAGATTAGATGACTGCACAGTTCCACAGAATCAACTGAGTCATAATTACTACGGTGCACGCCCACACGCCTGTCACCTAGCATGTGTGTCACCCAACACCAACCACATAATACGTATTTCAGGGATTCATACCCTAAGAACCAAGTTTAGAACTGTTATTTGCCTCAAGCCGTGCAAATCACTACTCCAACAAGCCCTTTCCTCGCGAATCGGCATCCGAACGACTCACATCTAGCCACAAACAATTTAATATAGTCAACACAAGCTATAGGAATCAATTACATATGATAAAGTAAGGTTCTTCAACAAAAGCAAAAAGTCAACTAAAAAATTCAACCCCAAGACCACATCTCGAAATCCGACAAAATTTAAAAAATCCAAACACCCATTCAACCAAAAGTCCAACCTTACCAAAATTACTCAATTTCGATCACAACTCGACCTTCAAATCCTCAAATTATGCTTTATGAAGTTTCTATAATTTTCACCAATATTTCCAACCCTAAACACTAATTAAATGGTAAAAACAATGATATATTAATGTATATTAACAAAAGCTGAGTTAGAATCACTTACCCCAATCAATTCCTTGAAAATCCCTCTAAGAATCACCTCAATCCGAGCTCCCAAGGCCCAAAAATGAAATGATACTCTAAACCTCCTTCTTGATGGAGGAACGTCCTCGCGATCGCGAAGAACAAAAATCATAGCCCTACAAATTACTCTACCTGAACGCAGACAACCCATCGCGAACGTGATGCACAAAATCCTCAACTTACATGATTGCAGAGTCCTTCACGCGATTGCGGAGTCCTTCATGTGATCGCGAAGAACACTCGCATGGACTTCCCCGCCTCCTGCTTCCTTCTTCGCGGACGCGACCCAGCTCACACGTTCGCGATTCACTGACTCCCCAAGCTTAGCGATCGCAGACCCATTCTTGCGGAGTCCTTCTCCGTGATCGCCAAAGAGGACACCAGCAACAGACAATCAGCAGTTCCTCAAATCCCAAACATGCGCTGAACATGATCCGAATCACACCTGAGGCCCCCGGAACCCCATCCAACAATACTAAGATACCCTAAAACATCATACAAACTCGCTAGAAACCTCAAATCACATTTAAAACCATGCATCGCGCATCTATTCAAGCCTAATGAACTTATGAACTTCTAACTTCCAAAACTAATACCGAAACATACCAAACCAACTCTAATTAACCTCAAATTTTGTACACAAGTCATAAATGACACAACAGACCTATTCTAACTTCCAGAACCACAAACCGAGTCTGGTAACAACAAAGTCAACTCTCAGTCAAACTTCTCAACTCTTCAAACTTCAACTTTTCCAACTTTCACCAATTCAAGCCAAAATAACCTACGGACCTCCAAATTAATATCCAGACATACTCCTATGTCCAAAATAACCATATAGAGCTATCCAAACAATAAAAACTCCATTACGGAGTCATTTACACATAAGTCAGCATCCGGTCAATTCTTTCAACTTAAGCTTCCAACATTGGGACTAAGTGTCCCAACCCATTCCAAAACATCCCCGGAACCAAACCAACCACCCCGACAAGTAACGTAACAATAATTGAGCTCAGAATATGCAGTAAATGGGGAAATATGGCTATAATCCTCAAAACGACCGACTCGGTCATTACATTCTCCCTCTCTTAAACAAACATTCATCCTCGAACGAGTCTAGAAATATACCTAGAGTCTCAAATGGGTATGGATATCAGCTACGCATCTCCTGCTCGGTCTCCCAAGTAACCTCCTCGACAGGCTGACCTCTCCACTGCACCATCACTGAAGCTATATTCTTTGACCTCAATTTTCAAACCTGTCGATCCAAAATGGCCACTTACTCCACAATATATGTCAAATCAACATCTAACTGAACCGTGCTGAAGTCCAAAACATGAGACAGATCATCAAAATACTTCCGGAGCATGTAAACATGAAATACTAGATGAACACTTGATAAACTACGCAGAAATACAAGCTTGTAAGCCACCTCTCCAATCCTCTCAAGAACCTCAAAAGGCCCAATATACCGAGGGATCAACTTGCCCTTCTACTCAAAACCTCATAACACCCTTCATGGGTGAAACTCTGAGCAATACCTTCTCTTCCATCATGTAAGCAACATCACGAACCTTCCGATCATCGTAACTCTTCTGTCTAGACTGTGCTGTGTGAAGCCGATCCTGAATCAACTTAACCTTGTCCAAAGTATCCTGAACCAAGTCAGTACCCAATAGCCTAGCCTCGCCAGGCTCAAACCAACCAATCGGAGGCCAACACTGCCTCCCATACAAGGCCTCATACAGAGCCATCTGAATACTTGATTGGTAGCTGTTGTTAGAGGCAAACTCTGCAAGCGGCAGGAACTGATCCCAAGAACACCTAAAATCCATGACACAAGCGTGTAGCATATCCTCGAATATCTGAATAGTGTGCTCGGATTGTCTGTCCATCTGAGGGTGAAATGCTATACTCAACTCAACCCGTGTGCCCAACTCTCATTGTACTGCTCTCAACTGCGATGTAAAGTGTGTGCCCTGATCATGAAATGGTGGACATCGGCACACCGAGAAGGAAAACAACGCGGATATAGATCTCAGCCAACCTCTCCGAAGAATAGGTAGTACCAACTGGAATGAAATGCGCGGACTTAGTTAACAAGTCCATAAGCACCCAAATAGCATCAATCTTCTTCAAAGTCCGTGGGAGCCCAACTACAATGTCCATGGTGATATGCTCCCAGTTCCACTATGGAATCTCAAGACTCCAAAGCAAACCGCCCAGCCTATGATGCTCGTACTTCACCTGCTAACAATTCAAGCACAGAGCTACAAGCTCCACTATGTCTTTCTTCATCCTCTTCTACCAATAGTTTTGCCTCAAGTCCAGATACATCTTCGCGACACCCGGATGAATGGAATACCGCGAACTGTGGGCAACCTCAAGAATCAACTCACACAACCCATGTATATTGGGCACAGAAATCCGACCCTACATTCGCAACGCCCTATCATCCCTAATAGAAACCTCCTTGGAATCACCGTGCTTAACCGTGTCCCTAAGGACAAGAAATTGGGGGGGGGGGGGGTCATCATATTGACACTCTCTGATGCGATCATATAAGGAAGATCGAGAAACACACAAGCTAGAACCTGACTAGGCTCCAAAACATATAACCTCACGAACTGATTGGCCAAGGCCTGAACATCTGGTGCAAGCAGTCTCTCACCAACAGGAATAAATACAGGTTATCCATACTCACAGCCTTCGAACTCAAGGCATCGGCCACCAGATTGGCTTTCCCGGGATGATACAAAATCGTAATACCATAATCCTTTAGCAGCACCAACCATCTCCACTGCCTCAAATTTAGATCCTTTTGCTTGAACAAGTGTTAAAGACTCCGATGATCCATAAATACCTCACAAGACACGCTGTAGAGATAATTCCTCCAAATCTTCAAGGCATAGATAATGGCTACCAACTCCAAATCATGAATGTGGTAGTTCTTCTCATGAGGCTTCAACTGGCGTAAAGCATAAGCAATCACTCTACCCTCCTTCATCAAGACACCCAATACCAATCCGAGAAGCATAACAATACATTGTATAAGAAACCGATGCCGAAGGCAAAACTATAACTGGAGTTGTGGTCAAGGCAGTCTTGAGCTTCTGGAAGATCTCCTCACACTCATCTGAGCACCTGAATGGCGCACCCTTCTGGGTAAACCTGGTCAAAGGAACTGCAATAGACGAGAAACCCTCCACGAAGCAACGATAATATCCGGCCAAGCCGAGAAAACTCCGAATCTTAGTAGTTGAAGACGATCTGGGTAAACTCTGAACCGCCTAAATCTTCTTTATATCCACCTTGATTCCCTCACTGGACACCTTGTGCCAAAAGAACGCCACCTAAGTGAGCTAAAACTCACACTTGAAGAATTTGGCATAAAGCTTCTCCTCCCTCCACCTCTGTTGTACAATCCTCAGATGATGTGCATGCTCTTCCTGGCTACGTAAGTACACCAGGATATCATCAATAAATACTATGATAAACGAAGCAATATGTGGCTGGAATAAACTGTTCATCATATGCATGAATGTTGTTTGGGCGTTAGCCAGCCCAAAAGATATCACAAAGAACTCATAGTGACCATAGCGGGTCCTGAATGCCGTCTTCAGTATATTCGACTCCAAAATCTTCAACTGGTGATACCCAAGCCTCAAATCAATCTTAGAGAACACTCTAGCTCCCTGAACCTGGTCAAATAAGTCATCAATGCACGACAAAGGATAGTTGTTCTTAATTGTAACTTTGTTCAACAACCTATAGTCAATGCACATCTGCATATTACCATCATTATTCTTCACAAATAGAACCGATGCACCCCAATGCGACACACTAGGCCTAATGAACCGCTTATCAAGAAGCTCTTTAAGCTGCTTTTCAATTCCTTCAACTCTATTGGTGCCATACGATACGGAGGAATAGAAATGGGCTGAGTGCTCGGCACCAAGTGAATACCAAAGTCAATATCTCTGTTGGGTGGCATGCCCAGAAGTCTTCAGGAAACACATCCGGATAGTCTCGCACTATCAGAATAGAATCAATAGTAGGAGTATCAACACCAACATCCCTCACAAAATCCAAATATGACAAACAATCCCTCCCAACCATCTGTTGGGCCTTCAGATATGAAATCACCCTACTGGGAACATAGTCCAGAGAACCTCTCCATTCGATCCTAGGTAAACCCTACATTGCAAACGTCACGGTCTTAGCATGACAATCCAGAATAGCGTGACATGGGGACAACCAATCCATACCCTGAAACACGTCAAAATCAACCATACTAAGGAATAAGAGATTAACTCTAGTCTCCAATCCCCTAATAGTCACCATACACGACCGATACACATGGTCTACAACAATAAAACTGCCCACCAGTGTAGATACATTAACATGTGAAACTAAGGACTCACGGGGCATATCGAGATAACGAGCAAAATATGATGATACATATGAATAAGTGGAACCAAGGACAAATAGTATAGAAGCATTCCTGTGGCATATTGAGACAATACTTGTGATCACCGCGTCTGAAGTAACGGCCTCTAGCCTTGCAGGGAAAGCATAGCATCGAGCCTCACTGCCACCTCATCGGTATCCCCCTCTAGGGTGACCTCTAGATGCTTGAGCCCCACCCCGAGCTGGGTGGGTGGGTGGTGAAGTTACTAGTGCGAAAGTCATAACCTGAACTCTCTGCTGAACTGGACCTCCCAATAGATAGGGACAATACCTCCTCACATGCCCAAACTCCCCACACTCGTAGCAACTCTGATCCGTCAATGGTGGTGGAGACTGAATTGGACCCCGAGAACTAGAATATCTACTAGAAGAACCTGGTACAGATGAACCCTAAACTGATAGAGCATGAGATGAGCTCTAAGCTGGGAGGGAACTGAGAGATGACAAACTCAGATGAGCACTGTATGAACGGTGGCTAGCTGATGCACCACGATGAACCGTACGAGCCATCTGCGTGGGCCTATAAGGACGACCCCTACTGTGGAGGGACTGACCTCCAGAAGAAACATCGTTAAAACCACCCTAACCATGAGGCCTCTTGGCCTCCCTCTCTTCACACTCCTGACTATGGACCTGCTCTAGCCGCCGAGTAATATCAACTAGCTCGTCGAACCTAGCAGCTGATGCAATATCTCGAGTCATAACAAAGTCCAGTCCATAGTTGAGGCCATCAATGAACCTCGTAATCCTCTCCCTCTCTATGGAAATCAACCAGATCGCATGATGAGCCAACTCTAAAAATCTCATCTCGTACTGGGTCACGGACATACCCTTCTCGTGTAGCTGCTCAAACTGCCTACACAACTACTCCCCGTGGGTTAGTGGTACAAACTTCTCCAAGAAGAGAACGGAGAACTAGTGCCACGTAAGTGGTACATCCTTGGCTGGCCTGCTCCGCTCATAGGCCTCCCACCATCTAAAGGCTGCCCCTTACAACTGAAAAGTAGTAAATGAGACTTCACTAGTCTCCAGAATACCCACCGTGTGAAGAATCTACTAGCACCTATCTAAGAAGTCCTAAGCATCCTCTAACATAGTCCAAATAAATGATGGAGTCTTAAGCCTCCCAAACCTCTCTAGTCTCTTATGCTCCTCATCACTCATAGGGGTCCCATCTAGGCTTGAGCAACTGCAACCAGCTGGGCTGGTAGTACCCTGGTGTCTGAAGTCCCTGAACAACCTGTTCTGAAGTATGGGCGGTGGGAGTCTGAGCACCTCCACTGGCCCGAGAATTTATTGGCGCAGCTAAAACTGAAACCGCCTAAGCAAGGCTAGTGCATATAGTTAATATTTGGGCCAGAGCCTCCTTAAGGCCTGGAATCACAATGGGCACAACTGGTGCCTAAGCTGGTCCCACCGGCTCAACCACATATGAAATCTGCTCCTAAGCTGGAGCAACTGGTGGGTCTGCATGTGCTGCTCTAGCGGCCCCGGCCTTTCGTGGCCCTAGCTGGTGGTACTGGTGGTCATCTGATCCGGTAGCACGTGGCCTCACCATCTATGAGAGAATAGAAAAGCATAAGTTTAGTTTCCGAAATCAACAAATTGGCATGACAATAATACAATAAAGTGAAGTTTTTCCTAAGGGTTTGGCAGCCTCACGAAGATAAGTACAGATGTTTTTGTACCGATCTGCAAGACTCTACTAAACGTGCTCATGACTCGTGAGACCTATGTAACTTAGGCTCTGATACCAACTTGTCACGATCCAAAAACTCACCTATCGTGATGGCGCCTATCGTGATACTAGGCAAGCTGACAATCACAAATAACCACACATCTTTAAATTTAAAACATAATGCAATACGCTTAATAGTGAAAATCTCATAAATAACTGATAAGAACATACCCGCAACTCAATACAAAATAACTATCACGCCCCAAAACCGAGGAGCACGACCGGCACTCAACCGAGTGAACCCGACCAAGCAAGCCTGTTAGATTCCTTCTACCCAAACTCATTCATGAATAAAGAGAATATATATTTTCCTTAATTAAACAATAAAGTCGTCATGTCTGCAATTACCAATTCATTTCCAATTGTTTCATCATTTTTAAAGTCTCAAATGGACAAGTAATACATCCACAACATAACATAGGTTGTCTTTCCCCAATACCAATACACAACCCACACTATATTTACGGAGCCTCTATAGATAAAGAAAAGTACAATGATAATGCAGGCAATAAGGCCTCGGCTATACCTCAAACCGAATACACAAAGTACAAAAGATACATGACCCCGGAATGAAGTGGGGCTCACCAAGTCAGCTGGGAAGAAGGTGTACGGCTATCACTGATCAAAATCTCCTGCTGTGGAACCACCTGCATCCATTTAAATATGCAGCGCCCCCGACAAAAGGGACGTTAATACCGTCGAATAGCACTAGTATGTATAACTAAACAGTCTATCAATAGAATGATAATAATACAAACAAGATTATCATAATGTCAATGAAAACCTTAATTAACATCAAACCTCGATTTAGGATCAAGACAGTGTTCATATGAATTCCCATATCTCACATTGGGAGATTTTTAGTATCGATATACCATTGTCCACAATACCATTATTCACAAAACCAGTACTATCGCACTCTTAGCACAGGTCCGATCATGACCCGATCGGCTAGGCCATCTCATTAGAGACATCAACCACAATTTCTCTCAATATAAATACCACCGTCTTTTTCACAGAGTCCGATCACAACCCGATCGGCTAGGCCATCTCATTAGGGACATCAACCACAATTACCATTTCAATTACAATTACCAGCACAATCACCACCATGTGTGCGGCATGGTGCCCGACCATGACCCAATCGGCTAGGCCGTCTTATTTGAGACATCAACCTTTTTATATCAATCATCGCATTTCGTATTACTTTCACATCTTTTCATTGCATTGGCACTAATGACCATAATTATAATATCATTCTTGGCACGTTGGCCATATTCAGTATTTCATGCTCACATTATCAATTTCAAATATCATCCTCATCATCAACAATAAACACAATTCAAATCAAAAAGTGTAGTACATAGGTGAGTAATTTAGAGTCTAAGGCACATAGAGATATTTCACAAAATTTGGCATAATAGCCTTCATTTGAACTTGACTTAAAGTCGACCATTATTAATGCACAACCCTTATTTTTAACACATCCTCAATTGGTAACATAACATGAATAAAGCATTTGGGATGCTTGTTGAACATATATCTTTCAACCCAATCTTTCTCGGAATAGCCAGCTTCATAATGAATCACTCGGGACTTACATAATTTACATGAATATCGTGTGATTCAATTCTAAGAGAAGAGTTTAGCCAACATACCTCACTTGAGCTTCCTTACACTCTAAATGTTCCGGAATTCTTAGCAACTTCAATCTACTGTAGAAATATAACAAATTGAATCAAAATTAGAAAGATGATCATGGTCCTAGCCCATTTGAACATTTTATCAAACACTAAGTGTGCATAAGGTTTCAAGGTCCTTTCATGGAGGATTCCATCATCCCACAACCCAACCTTTACCATTTTTATCTCAACAATCTTTCTACACCTCTTAATAACCCATGCATGTAAAATAACCAACCCTCTTGCCCAGAAATTATCTTGCTTATTAACCATTTTTACACAAAATTCAAAATTGAGGGTTAGGGTGTAGAATCTTACCTCTAGGATGAAGACCTAGTGAGTTTCCCTTCTCTATCTTCCAAAACATGGGCAAGAATTGAAGAACAATTATTGGAGAACACCTTCTCACTCTAGGTCACCCTCTCTCACTCTAAAATGTCAGATAATAGCTCAAACATGACCCAAAGAGTGTATTTAACAAAATTGAGTCGGGTTTTAAAAAGCCAAAAATGAAGCTCCAGAACAGGTTTTGCGGTCGCATATGCGACCACATAATGGTTATGCGGACCGCATATCGGTCGCATAATGTTTTACAAAATAGCCAAAAGAACTGCCTATGTATGCGGTCACTATGCGGTCCGCATAACTGTTATGCGGTCGCATAATGCACCGCATAACAGTTATGCGGTCGCATAGTCGACCGCATAGCTGCTTCCAGAATAGCCCTCTCCTGCTCACTTCTGCAAAGATTATGCGGCCTGAAGAGTGATTATGCGGTCGCATAATGGACCGCATAAACACACCTTTCCAGCAAAAAAATTTCTTTACTTTCCTGTGCATTGTTCAACCCAAAAAGTTCGAGCATAGTCCGGCACCATAGTCCGTAAGCATAGTCCGGCACCATGGAACATTATTTTCTTTGAAAAGTTTACCAGGCCTTACACTTAAGTTCTTTGAAATTTTTCCGAGGTGTTACATTCTCCCTTGCAGCTTATGCAGCTTATGCAGCTTATGCAGCTTAGTCTTTCATACCATACACCAGCAACCCCAAATTCGACTAACTCCCTAAATGTTCAAAATTTTGCCAGAGTTTGCTTTGTAATTAGGCCTATCCACCTGTCAGAGAGCCCCAGAAACACATCCTAACAGCATATACATAATCCAACAACGTAACATAATACAAAACAACACCAATTATGGCCTCACAAGTAATTATATTACCATAACGGAATGCCCTTAACACCAAATGTACAAGTCATACATATTTCATAGGAATATCCCTTAGCATTTTCATAAGGCACAACTCATAATTACATGGTTATTCAAATAAATAAGGATACTTTTTCTTTATTTCTTCTTCGGCCTCCCAAGTAGCCTCTTCAACCTGTTGGTTTCACCATAGCACTTTCACGGATGCAATTTCTTTATTTCTCAACTTTCGAACTTGCCTATCAAGAATGGCAACTGGAATTTTTTCATAAGTCAATTTCTCATTTACCTCAATAGTCTCAACCGGAACAATGAGTGTCGGATCTCCAACTACTTTCTTTAACATAGACACATGAAACACCGGGTGTACTAATGACATCTCAGGTGGTAGCTCAA
>AWOL01S0085499.1:23251-84057 GCA_000715115.1 Nicotiana otophora
AAATTCATTCACAACAGGCACGGACTCAAGGGTAGGTGCCTCAGCATCGGTGTCCGTAACCCGGACCAAATGGTAAATACATCCCTTGTTGATCATTTTCATGGCCTTAAGGTAAGAAATAAACCTACCCTTTGGCACTACATCATCACCCTTCCACTCAATAACTAGCTCATTTGGAAATTCGAACCTAACAGTTCTGGTTCGGCAATCAAGCTTGGCAAAACAAGTGTAAAGCCAATCCATCCCCATTATCACATCGAAATCGACCATTCTCAATTCAATAAGATCGTCCACGGTGCCCCGACCACGCAATGTGACAACACAATCCCTATAAACCCACGCGGCTAAAATAGACTCACCAACCGGAGTAGATATAGAGAACGGATCATAAAGTTGTTCTGGTTCTATCCCAAATTCCATAGCAACATAAGGTGTGACATATGACAAAGTGGAACAGGGATCAATAGTAGCATATACATCATGAAATTGGACGGTTAATATACCTGTGACAACATCTGGAGAAGCCTATGAATTCTGGTGACCCCTCATAGCATAGAAACGGCCAGATCCTCCCGAACTCTGTGCTCCACCCCTAGCTGCACCACGCCCTATCGGTGTTGGAGTGCCTCGAGCTGAAGGAGGTGTTGCGGATGTAGTAGCTGCAGAATTGGCTGGTTGTGCCATGCCCCTGCCTGCACCGTAGCGGGACGAACGACAATCCCTCTGAATGTGACCCCTCAATCCACATCTGTAGTATATAGGTAAGTCCATGTAGCATATTCCTAGGTGCATCTTTCCACACCTAGGGCATGGGGGCTTCCTCTGCTACTGGAATCTACCACCATGATGACCCTACTGATTGGATCCCCGGTTGCCTTGACTGGGCCTGAAATGGCTCCATTGCTGTTGCTGACTAGGCCCTGATGGCGGTGCACTAGCCGAAGACTGAGCAAAGGACTGTGATGGCCCTAACGACCCTCCTCTGAATATTGACTTACCACCACCTGAAGAACCACCAAAGTTGCCCGTAGATCAGGCCTTATTACCGTCTCGCTCCATTCTATTTCTTAATTTGCGGGTCTCTATGGCTTGAGTGAATGCCACCATCTTTTCATAGTTCATATAAGAATTCAAGGCAGTTGTAGCGGCCTCATTAATTACCAAGGGACTAAGGCCCTGCACAAATCGGCGAACTCTAGCCTCCATAGTGGGCAGCATGTAAATAGCATATTTAGACAGATACGCGAATCTCATATTGTAATCCCACACACTCAGGCTACCTTGCCTCAAGTTCTCAAACTCAGCAGCATGGGCTGCCTTAGTCTCGGCAGGCAAGAAATTATCAATGAAGGCATCAACAAACTTACCCCACCTCGTCGGAGGGATCCCTTCTTCATGGAACTCCTCCCATAGTTCAAACCAAGAATATGCCACCTCTTTCAGGCGGTAGGAGTCCAATTCCACTGCATCTGTTTCAGTAGCACGCATAACTCTGAGAGTCTTGTGCATCTCATCAATGAAATCCTAGGGATCTTCCTCTGGGTTAGTACTTATGAACATAGGAGGATCCAATTGGAGAAACCTGTTTATCCTGGAACCAGTAGAATCCCCTGGCTGACTGAAAGAAGTGGGTGCAACATTTGACCTCTGGGTCTGGGAAGCCACTCTTTGAGACAACATCTGTATGGCTCCCCTAAGATTAACATCAGAAACAACAGAATCGGAAGCTGGAATTGGAGGTGGAACTGGTATATCAGTTGGAGGGACTGTTGCACCTTCAGTAGGTGTAGGGACAGGTGCGGTCTAAGCAGTTATAGTAGAGTCAGGCAGTGTAGTAACTGGAGGAATATTCTCACTCCTCGGGTGCTCACCCGCATCATCAATTATACGATCAAATGTCACTCCTGGGGTGACATTGGCTCTTTGGCCAGTTTTTGCCTTCTTCTTAGGCGCCATATACAGAATATTAGAGTAACTCAGGAGTTAAAGGAGGAACAATCTTACAACTAGCTTTATCGCACGATCAAGAACATGAAAGAAGGGTATTATTCCTAAATGCCCATGTAGCATCCTAATTATAGATGTGGTCGACAACACACCGATAATAGGGACTTTACTAGATACGGCTCCGAGATATCATAGGACACTTTCAAACCTTGGGCTCTGATACCAAGTTTGTCACACCCCAAAACCGAGGAGCGTGACCCGCGCTCAATCGAGTGAACCCGACCAAGCAAGCCTGTTAGATTCCTTCTACCCAAACTCATTCATGAATAAAGAGAATATATGTTTTCCTTAATTAAATAATAAAATCATCATGTCTGCAATTACCAATTCATTTCCAATTGTTTCATCATTTTTAAAGTTTCAAATGGACAATAAATACATCCACAACATAACATAGTTTGTATTTCCCCAACACCAATACACAACCCACACTATGTCTACGGAGCCGTTATAGATAAAGAAGAGTACAATGATAATGCCGGCAACAAGGCCCCGGCTATACCTCAAACCGAATACACAAAGTACAAAAGATACATGACACCGGAATGAAGTGGGGCTCACCAAGTCAGCTGGAAAGAAGGTGTACTGCTATCACTGATCAAAATCTCCTGCTGTGGAGCCACCGACATCCATTTAAAGATACAGCGCCCCCGGAAAAAGGGACGTTAGTACCGTCGAATAGCACTAGGATGTATAACTAAACAGTCTCTCAATAGAATGATAATAATACAAACAAGATTATCATAATGTCAATGAAAGCCTTAATTAACATCAAACCTCGATTTAGGATCAAGACAATGTTCAAATAAATTCCCATATCTCACATTGGGAGATTGTTAGTATCGATATACCATTGTCTATAAACCATGATTCACAAAACCAGTACTACCGTACTCTTAGCACGGGTCCGATCACGACCCGATCGGCTAGGACATCTCATTAGAGACATCAACTACTATTTCTCTCAATATCAATACCATCGTCTTTAGCACGGAGTCCGATCACGACCCGACCGGCTAGGCCATCTCATTAGGGACATCAACCATAATTACCATTTCAATTACAATTTCCAGCACAATCACCACCATGTGTGCGGCATGGTGTCCGATCATGACCCTATCGTCTAGGCCGTCTTATTTGAGACATCAACCTTTTTATATCAATCATCGCATTTCGTATAACTTTCACATCTTTTCATTTCATTAGCACTAATGGCCATAATTATAAGATCATTCTTGGCACGTTGGCCATATTCAGTATTTCATGCTCACATTAGCAATTTCAAATATCATCCTCATCATCAACAATAAACACAATTCAAATCAAAGAGTGTAGTACATAGGTGAGTAATTTAGAGTCTTAGGCACATAGAGATATTTCACAAAATTTGACATAATAGCCTTCATTTGAACTTGACTTAAAGTCGAACATTATTAATGCACAGCCCGTATTTTTTCACATCCTCAATTGGTAACATAACATGAATAAAGCATTTGGGATGCTTGTTGAACATACATCTTGCAACCCAATCTTACTCGAAATAGCCAGTTTCATAATGAATCACTCGGGACTTACATAATTTACATGAATATCGTGGGATTCAATTCTAAGAGAAGAGGTTAGCCAACATACCTCACTTGAGTTTCCTTACACTCTAAATGTTCTAGAATTCTTAGCAACTTCATTCTATTGTAGAAATATAATAAATTGAATCAAAATTAGGAAGATGATCATGGTCCTAGCCCATTTGAGCATTTTGTCAAACACTAAGTGTGCATAAGGTTTCAAGGTCCTTTCATGGAAGATTCCATCATCCCACAACCCAACCTTTACCATTTTTAACTCAACAATCTTTTTACACCCCTTGATAACACATGCATGTAAAATAACCAACCTTCTTGCCCAGAAATTATCTTGCTTATTAACCATTTCTACACAAGATTTGAAATTGAGGGTTAGGGTGTAGAATCTTACCTCTAAGATGAAGACCTAGTGAGTTTCCCTTCTCAGTCTTTCAAAACTTTGGCAAGAATTGAAGAACAATTATTGGAGAACACCTTCTCACTCTAGGGCACCCTCTCTCACTCTAAAATGTCACATAATAGCTCAAAATGACCCAAAGAGTGTATTTAATAAAATAGGGTCGGGTTTTAAATACCCAAAAATGAAGTTCCGGAACAGGTTCTGCGGTCGCATATGCGACCGCATAATTGTTATGCGGACCGCATATCGGTCGCATAATTTGTTATAAAATAGCCAAAAGAACTGCCTATGTATGCGGTCACTATGCGGTCGGCATAACTGTTATGCGGTCGCATAATGCACCGCATAACAGTTATGCGATCGCATAGTCGACCGCATAGCTGCTTCCAGAATAGTCCTCTCCTGCTCACTTCTACGGCCATTATGCGGCCCACCGAGTAATTATGCGGTCGCATAATGGACCGCATAAACACACTTTTCCAGCAAAAATTTTCCTTTACTTTCCTGTGCATTGTTCAACCCAAAAAGTCCGAGCATAGTCTGGCACCATAGTCCGTAAGCATAGTACGGCACCATGAAATATTATTTTCTTTGCAAATTTTATCAGGCCTTACACTTAAGTACTTTGAAAGTTTTTCGGGGTGTAACATTCTCCCCCGCTTAGGATCATTCTTCCTCGAATGGGGGGTCAAATTCTATTATTAGCCTCTTATGCAACTTAATCTTTCATACCATACACCAGCAACCCCAAATTCGACTAACTCCCTAAATTTCCAAATATTTCGCCAGAGTTTCCTTTGTAATTAGGCCTATCCACCTGTCAGAGAGCCCCAGATACACATCTTAACAGCATATACATAATCCAACAACGTAACATAATACAAAACAACAATAATTGTGGCCTCACAAGCAATTATATTACCAGAACGGAATTCCCTAAACACCAAATGTACAAGTCATTTTACGTAAGCATAGTCCGGTTCCATGAAATATTATTTTCTTTGCAAATTTTACCAGGCCTTACATTTAAGTACTTTGAAATTTTTCTGGGGTGTTACAATAACCCATAATCCTAGTGTCACTGAGTACATGAGCATCTAAATGATAATAGAGTCTAACTGCTAAAAACAATTGTCCAGAATGATAGAACAGTGCAAATAAACTGAAAAGAAGGAGAGTCGAGGTCTGCGGACGCCAAGGCAACTCCTCTATAGTCTCCAAAGAAATAAAGCTTCAGAGCTAGCAACCGCCGTGTTCAGAAGTACCTGGATCTACACACAAAGTGCAGAGTGAAGTATGAGTACAACCGACCCAATGTTATCAATAAATAATAGGACTAACCTTCGACTGAAAGCAGTGACGAGCTCAACTAGGTACAGCCCAAATCAATATTATAACTGTACAAATATGATAGGAAATACGATAGTAATATCTCAGAGAAACTCATAATCAGTTGGTACATAGTATACGAGTGTATACATGCTTTCACTTTTAACAGTTTAAGCTTAACATAGATAAAATATGCCAAGTATGACTGATATGAGGAATGTTACATCTCTATATCTATATGTCAAATGTGCATGTTGCATGTAAGGCATCACAATGATAACCTCACTTACTCCCACTCTCAGAGTACTCAATCTGACTGTCTCAACTCTCACTCATCACACTCAGTCAGTTAGTACTATACGATACATGTGCTAAGTGCTGGTATGTCAGACTCCAGAGGGGTGAATCCTGCCCAAGCGCTAATAAACTTGCTGCGACTCGCAGCTCGATCCCATCATTAATCAATAATATCTATTACGGCGTGTAGCTCGATCCCATCATGAACCAATAGTACCCACTGTAGCGTGCAGCCCGATCCAATCATGAATCAATAATACCCACTGCGGCACTTAAACCAATCACATCAATATCACTCACAAACATGCCCTCGGCCTCACTCAATCATCAATCTCTCCAGTCTCTCGGTCTTACAACACTCATGCTAATTAACCCAAAACAATGATACATGATGTAACAATAAATGATAATAGAGACTGAGATATGACAAGCAAATAATGAATACGACTGAGTACATAACTACAATTTAAGCAAAAGAACGACCTCTGTGGGTCCCAAAAGTACCAACATATATCCTAATCAGGATTTCTAACATGAATCACAGCTTAAATTCTCTAACACATGGAGTAAACATGAATAGCAGCAAGATTAGATGACTACACAATTCCATAGAATCAATCGAGTCACGATTACTGCGTTGCATGCCCACATGCCTGTCACCTAGCATGTGCATCACCTCAACACCGACCACATAACACGTATTTAAGGGACTCATGCCCTCAGAACCAAGTTTAGAAGTGTTACTTACCTCAAACTGTGCAAATCTCTACTCCAACAAGCCCTTGCCTCGTGAATCGTCATCCGAACAACTCGAATCAAGCCACAAACAACTTATTACAGTCAACACAAGCTATAGGAATTAATTCCATATCATAAATCTAGGTTCTTTAACAAAAGTCAAAAAGTTAACTCAAAAATTCAACCCCGGGTGCACTTCTCAGAATGAAACAAAATTAATAAAATCCGAACATCCATTCAACCACGAGTCCAACCATACCAAAATTATTCAATTACGATCTCAACTCGACCTTCAAATCCTCAAATTATACTTTATGAAGTATATACAATTTTCCCCAATTTTTCCAACCCAAAACACTAATTAAATGGTACAACAATGATAATTCATGTATATTAACCAAATCCGAGTTAGAATCACTTACCCCAATCAATTCCTTGAACATCCCTCTAAGAATCACCTCAATCCATGCTCCCAAGGTCCAAATATGAAATAATACTCTAACCCTCGTTTTTTAAATCTTATATTCTTCCTAGATGCTTCTCTTCGCGATCGCGGAAAGTCCCTCGCGATCGCGAAGTATAAAAATAACAGCCCTTCAAATTACTCTTCACGAACGCAAACAAACCATGGCGAACGCAATGCACAGAATCCTCAACTTACGTGATCGCGGACTCCTTTACGCAATCGCGAAGAACACTCACGTGGACTTCCCAGCCTCCTCCTTCCTTCTTCGCGGACGCGACCCAGATCACGCATTCGCGACTCCCTCACTCCCCATGCTTCGCGATCGCAGACCTATTCTCCTGAATGCATAGCACAAATTCACCTGCTACCAACAAAAACTCTTCGCGATCGCATATCCTTCTCTGCGATCGCGAAAGAGAAAACCAGCAATAGACAATCAGCAGATCCTCAAAGTCCAACAATGCGCCGAACATGATCCGAATCAAAACCGAGGCCCTCGGGACCACATCCAACCTTACCAACATATCCTAAAACATCATACAAACTCGCTCAAAGCCTCAAATTACATCAAACAACACTAAAACCATGAATCGCGCATCGATTCAAGACTAATGAACTTATGAACTTCTAACTTCCAAAACTAATGTCGAAACATACCAAACCTACTCTGATTAACCTCAAATTTTGCCAAAAACGTCATAAATAATACGACGGACCTATTCCAACTTACGGAACCACAATCATAGTCCGATAACAACAAAGTCAGCTCTCAGTTAAACTTCTCAACTCTCCAAACTTCAATGTTTCCAACTTTTGCCAATTCAAGCCAAAATCACCTAAAGACCTCCAAATCAATATACGGACACACCCCCAAGTCCAAAATCATCATACGGAGCTATCAAAACAATCAAAACTCTATTCCAGAATCATTTATACATTAGTCAACATCCTGTCAACTCTTTCAACTTAGGGTTTCAACCTTGGGACTAAGTGTTGTAACCCATTCCGAAACATTCCCGGAACCAAACCAACCACCCCGGCAAGTGACATAACAACAACTGAGCACAAAATAAGCAGTAAATGGGGGATGGAGCTATAATACTCAAAACGATCGGCCTGGTCGTTACAGGTCAGAACCTAAGTGTGAAGTCCCCAACAGAGTCTCCATGTTGTTGCATCCTATTTTGCATGAGTCAAAACAAGATCCATCCAACTAGTGGTTACCCTATTGTTGATAAAAAATATTTGATACCTAATATTTAAAGGTATACTTGGGTACCTGTTTAATTACTAGGATCATTTTTATTAGTCTGCAAACCAATGAGATTTTGGATAAGGATTGTTGTTCTTCTACGGGGAAGGTGTTAGGCATCCCTTAAAATCTACTTCTTCTAAGGGGAAGGTGTTAGGCATCCCTTAAAATCTACCTGAGGTATCTCCATAGGACTTAGACTAGGTTTAAGGACTTAGATGTCTATATTCTGCTTAACTATGCTTTAAAAGTATAGCTTATTGTATATATAGTTTAAAGCCTATTACTTGAAAAAAATAATATATGTAATTTCGAAAGAGGGTATAGATTTATAAAAGTCTTTAAGAAAATGTTTTATATCTACATGATTGAAAGAATTTTTTCGACGTATATATATAATGTTTATATTTTCAAACTTTGTAAGACGTGGCTATGTTTTAAAACACTTTATCTTTTAAAATATAGTATGGATACTTGAATAATGCTAGTGAAGTAAAGGTTGTTTAAAGTAATAGTTCCTAGGCATACCTTAAGGATTGATTCTCAAATCTCGAATTTTATTTGAAGGAGTCGTTTGAAGCCTTTGGCTTTAATGCAACATTTGTTTATTTCTTTGTAGAAAATCTCTATTTTAGAAGACAAATTTTCGATTCCAGTTCTTCTGGTTTTGAAAAGAGAGGACTGTCAACCTTTGCAAAGGCTAATTAAGTTTCAAAATACTTCATGAAAATCGTTAGTAAAGGTTTAGAGATGAATAATATAAGCGATTATCGAACTAGAATTATCTACTACTAAGTCTTAATGCTTCTTTTATCCTATGATTTTAAAAGCTTACCTAGATTGTTAAAATAATTCAAAGATATAAAGCAAAGCATTCAATCAGATATTGTAAGTGTTATATACATGTAAAAAATAACAGTAAACTCAATAAAGCAATAAAGGAAGGGAATGGACTCTGGGTTTTGGCCTGAAAGTGGGCCCAACAGGTGAAGGCACACATCAGCAGCCCCAAACTCCAAACAGGCAAAGAACTTGGGCCTGAGATCTTTGAGAACTCGGCAGGCCCATTTTAAATACATATACAAAAGAAAGAGAAAGTCATCAGACATGTGGCCCAACACACATAATTATATGTAAGTAACATTAATATAGATCCAAGATAAATTATAAAATCGATAGTAATTAAAGCTGCAATATTAGTATAAGGTCACATATAGCAATGAAATTTACAATGAAAATGTTTGTTTCCATTAAACACTAAACCTAAAGAGATTAAAAAATGTCAATAAATTAAAGGCTAGGGGTGGAATTCCATTCATGGACGATGTACTCTTTGGATCCCTAGAACTTCAAAGTTCACACGGGTCTCAAGGATCCCGAGCAGTGCTTGTGTCAGGGAGAGTAACTCAATCAAGAACTAAATGCTACTCCTAATTACTCACGCTAACTCTTCTCTACTTGTTTATAGCCCGTTTGGCCAAGCTTCTAAAATCAGCTTATTTTGAGAAGTGCTTTTCTCAAAAGTACTTTTCAAAAAAGTGCGTTTAGTGAAAAGCAGTTTGTGTTTCGCTAATTAATTTAAAAACTACTTTTGAGAAGTAATTAGTGTTTGGCCAAGCTTGTGAAAACTACTTCAAGGTGTATTTTTCTCTAAAGTGCTTCTCAGAAAAGTGCTTTCGGAGAGAAGCTACTTTTTCCTGCTTCTCAAAAACTACTTCTGCTTCTCCTCAAAAGTACGTTTTTGCATCTAAAAGCTTAGTCAAATACCTTAATTTATGACCAAAAGCACCTTTGGCATAAAAAAGCACTTTGGGCCTAAAAAAGCTTGGCCAAACAGGCTATTAGGTGCTAATGAGGAATTCAATGTAAACCCCAATGCCACAGTGATAACAATTTACATGGATATATACACATTCCTCACAACAACTATATAGGATATCATCAAGATTATAATATAGACAATCACATTGTTGTAGCCACAATCCAAACATAAGTATATGATTCACTGTGAATATTTTTTAACATTTTTAGGTATGGTCAATGAAGTTAGTTTCAAGTACGCACAGGGAAAAGAGCACTAGCAAATTTCTTTAAAGACCCAGACATCTGAATCATATATCTTAAGAGTAGAGTAGGTACATAGTTCAAACTTATAGAAGTCCCTGATCATGTATACATCCTCTTAATGGCCTTTGTTTAAATTAGTCAAGGATCCACCCATTGATTAAATCTTCACTCATAGTATATGTACAGGTTAGCAGCTTCAATTGAAACCTCTAAAGGGTATTAACAGATATGCATGTTCACGGTTCAATTTCATTCTAAGCAAATGACAAGATTATCTCCTTCTAAAAGCTCTTAACATCATACTCATTCTAGTCTCATTGGGAAATAAAGCATACTACTATACTCAAACAGAATAGGCAACAACATAAGGTTCATCTTAGATTCATAAACCAAGCCTAGTTCATTTAGGTGATCCTGATGAAGTTTTAATGATAATGAAGGTATTTACATGATCATGAAAGGCAAGCAGAGTTGTTTAAGAACAAGGTGAGTGCAAGGTATCCAAGAAAGCACATACATGGAACATTTAACAGGATTACACCATCACAAACATGACAGGGTATTTGATACATGAAATCAAACTAATAGTGTCACTGTATAAGTTCCAAAAGGCGACGAAAACTTTATATTGAGTATCTGATATATAGGTCAAGTATGGAAACTCAACTATGATGAAGCTTAATTTCAGCACTCTAGTACAACAGATGAAACATCAAAGCAACATAGACATATCTTAACCAAGCTTCATAGCTTATGCCAAGTGTATGGTAACTACTAGAATACATAAAGGGATAAGTGTAGGAATCCATTTAGTTTAGGACATGTTAACATAGTAAGATCAATACATGGTTATGCAGCCATGAGGTTTAACAGAATCATAGAAGCATGTTAGAAAGGATGTCATTCTAATAATTGAGTATAATATGTCCAAACTAGGAATGGTAACTGTATCTTTTCTCTTAAAGATTCATATTCATTTGGTATTCAATCATAACATGCAACTTTATTTAGATTCCTGGCATGGCTTTAGGCTTAGTAGATAAGAACAGACACACTTGGACGCAGAGATTCATCAAAACCCATTCTAGTTACCGCCAGGCATTATCTCATATAATGAAAATCACAAATATGATCAACCAATTATGGGAGTTGACAAAAGATTCTTATATTGGTTTCTATGGAGTCATAGAACCACAAAAGAACACATTAAATAACACTAAGCATGATCAATAAGGTGCACATAAAGCCATAACAGAACTGTCACAAGCAAGTGTAAGGAATCATCAAGAGGCTTTAGTTAATTATAGAAGGTTGATCATATAGTTTACTTTGAGCAGTATTCATTATAATCTCGCAACAAACGATTGGTATCCACTTAAATCATACAATGTCTAAGTATAAAAGTTGACTATGAATGCATTATGAACATAAGTAAACAATTGCAAATTAACAACAAAAAACATTATAAGATGAAACAACCAACAAAGGATAGCAGAAATGACACAATTTTAGCAATTCAAATAAGAAGAATAAAAAACGGTCGAGTGCACAGACCTTCTTTGGAGCCGCAAACCAAACAAGAATCTTCCTTATCTATTAAGAATCAATAGCTCAAACTCCTGCCATCGTGAATCTCAGAATCCGGAAAGGAAAGGAATTCAAAACTAGTTAGGAACCGTAGTTTGATTTTGCTACTCAAGACTAAAATTAATGTTTTTATGTTTGTTAGATTTATCACGTATGTATCTTGTTGTTTGTTAGGTAAGAGCATTAGAAGCACCAATTTATAGTTGCCATTGAAGCCTTAGGGTTTCACATATTTAAATTGGTAGTGGAGAGTGACAGAGGAGTGGTGATGCAAGCACAATCGAGTAAAATCATAAATGAACAGAGGGGAAAAATTAGTGGGAGTTTTACCTGAGTGGGTGACAGCCATCACAGGAAAGAAGACTATCAGACAAAGCCCAAAAATCCAGAGGTCATTGCATTTGACCTCTGGTTTCGAATAATCATCATGGGGTGCTCGTGCATAAAGGAATTTCGTTGCAACATCGAAGGATTTGAAGACTTGAAGTTTCATGTTTGTGTCTAAGTCATAAAACTCGATATTTCAAAATCGTATGACAAAATGGGAAGGTTTCAGCAAGATCCGCGGATAGGGAAACAAAAAGAATAATTTGGGATCAGGATTTGTGACCTTGCACAAATTTGTGCAAGGTCTATGACTGAGTTGGTCATGGCGTTTGAGATAATTGAGAGAGGAAAGGGAAAGGGGGCCGGCAAAGTCTTAGGTGAAATGATTTAGGGTTTGGGGTTGGGGTAGTCCGTCTCTAGGGATAAAGTCAAGAGAAAGGGATCTGGGCCGTTGATTCCCTTTTAATTGAAGGTTTAAAAGATTTTAGGGAGAAAATGTGAGGGATGTTGGATTCCATGGTTTCAATGGCCACGATTAAGTCTGATGGGGTACTGAAAGTAAAGGGAAGATGGAGATAAATTTGGAGCCGTTGATCTACAAGATGGACGGCTTGGATTCATTGTGTTTGTTGTGTGAGTGATTGGGATGGGTGACATGACGTGGCGCACCGCTATTGGTTTAAAGGGAGTGGCATGGATTGCCAAAGTGGAGATGAAGGGATGTTTGGACTGGGCAGCCATTTAGTTTTTTAACCCTTTAAAAATTACTTTAAATAAACTTAATTACTTTCAATAAAATGTAGTGAAATTATAATTATCAAATACACTACTAATATTGTAATTAATTATTTATAAAAATACTTTGTTTTCCTAAATTATGACATTAATTTCGAATTAAAAAATAGGAAGCTAATTAACTAAAAATTAAGGAAACTTTTATAAAATTAATTATAAAACCTACGTAATGTATATAAAGGTTATTTTAATAATCTCAAAATTATAAGTGTGATATACTTGTCATTACATAATACTAAGTTATTAATTTCAACACCATTAATAATTATTACTTTTGTAAAAATAGGTATTATTGATTAAAACTTATTTTCAAAACATTTATCGCAAATCATTAAGTATAAATAAATTAATTTTAAAGGGAGGGTCAAAATTGATCGTCAATACTCGTTACCTCATATACACGTCTTTCACATAATACAAATAGTATAATTAAATCCAAATTCTAAGAGGTAGTTCCCCACCCCACCCTCCCACACAAAATTAGGCAAGATACTTACCTCAAAGAAGCTAAATCAATACTCTAAGAAGCCCTTCCCGTGTGAAATAACCTCTGGATGGCTCAAATCTAGCCAAAATAACTTAATATCATAAATAAAAGTCATAGAAAATAATCCCGGATAATAAAGCCCAAAACGTCAACCCAAGGCTCGCAACTGGAAACCCGACAAAACCTATACATTCCGAACACCTATTCCGATACGAGTCCAACAATACCAAAATCATTCAATTCCGACCTCAAATTGGCCTTCAAACCATCGATTTATGTTTTAGAAAGTTTTTACTCAAATACCCAATTTCTAACAAATTCAAATCATTAATCAAACACTAAAATCGAGGTTGGAATCATAAAATAATAACAAATCCGAGTAAAATATAATTACCCCAATCTAAGTAGTAAATATCCCCTCCAAAATTGTCACGATCCCAATTTTCCTTTGTAGGATGTCGTGACGACACCTAGCCTCGAAGACTAGCTAAGCCTAACACTTACTAAATTAATAGCAAAATTCAACCATCAACTGTTAAATATGAAATAGAAATCTCTATACAAAACTTACAATCCCAAAACCGGTAGTATAAGTCATAAGCTCTTCTGAGTTTGCAAGAAAATCCCTAAATACAACTGTTCTGGAAGAGAAATAAACAGTACAAGATGAAGTTTCAGAAGGTGACTCTGAGGCATGCGAACGCGACGGCAAGATTACCTTGAGTCTCCACAGCAATGCTCGACCAGCTAGTTAATAATCAACAACATCCGAGGCACCTGGATCTGCACAAAAATATGCAGAAGCGTAGCATGAATACACCACAGCGGTACGCAGTAAGTATCTAGACTATCCTCGGTGGAGTAGTGACGAGGAACAATCAAGACACCCACTGGACTATACAACCTGGACAAGTATAATTGTAGAACTAATAGGTAACAATATCAATATAAAGCTATGCATGATAAAAATAATAATACAATGTTTGTAATAGGAACTAAAAACAACAGTTAACCACGAGACACAACAGGTAATAACACTGTAGAGTAAGCTAAACGCAATTTAAATCCGGTTAAACTAAATAAAGGAAAACAAAGAACAACTCAATAAAAACAACTGCTTTCACACTAGGTTTATCCAACAATTTTCACGAGGTACCAAACCTCAAAATCATAAATCGCGGGTCCCAATTCGTGAACCCTAATCACTTGGCATCTTGTGCCCACATTACAATTCATAACACCACGGGCGACTCACGTGCCAAGGGAGTGACAATATCTAATATCCGCACGACCACTCACGTGCCAGTAATAATAATGACTTATGACTGCACGGACAACTCACGTGCCAACGGGATAACTCTCACACATAAGGTAAGTACACGTGAGTACATGTAAATGGTGAAAACATCAAGATTCATCTTCTTAGACCGATATGAGTGATTTATTTACGTGTATGCTTGTAAAAGTGTTATACCACAGTTTCAGTCAACAAGTAAGAGTAGAGACAATGAATGGCACATAAGAAATAATCACCACAAAATGTACATTGTAATAAAGACAGTAATGAAATTGAAATAACGAATAGTCTAACAAGATTATCTACACAGAACTAAGAAAAAAGTGCAACACGGAGAAAGACAATTAATAGTATACTAAGGAAAACAACGATCAAAGACAAGTGCAAATGAATTGGGAAATGTCAAAAAGAGTCACTACCGAGGTACCGCCTCATAGTCTCAAATCACAAAATAAATCACAATCTATCCTTATATAACCGCGGGAGCCTTTGCATTTAGTTTTGAAAATCATTTTTCCCGAAATTGCATCCCGCATTTTTGCCCACCTTATCACACCACATGGCTTCTAGTAGTTCCCTTACTAGTCACGCGTATCAAGCCTACCTTATCTCACCGCATGCGTTTCAACACCCAGACCTTATACCACCGCATGCGTATCAATATCACAATGTATCATAAATCGCACCTCAAGTGCCCAAAATTACAATATACTAGAGAAACCAAACAATAACAGAATTTCACAATAAGGATCCCACGGCTCAACCACAACATACAACAGCAACAACAATAACCTGAGAATACGACAAGTAAATCATCATAAGAACTTCAGAACACAAAGAAACGGAACAACGAACTCACAAAGAAAGACACAGCAGGGAATAATAGTATCAACAAGAATAGCTCAACAAGGGAGAGATAATATGTAACAATAATTCCACAAAAGTACAATTCGACGACAAGAGAGATAGCATGAATCAATGACCCCAAATAAGAATACATCAACAATAAAAGGGATAACAAACTTCAACTAAGGCTAAGCAATTACGGAAGAGATAATAGTAATTTTAATTAAGGTTAAGCAAATTACGGAAGAGATAATAGTAATTTTAATTAAGGTTAAGCAAATTACGGAAGAGATAATAGTAATTTCAATTAAGGTTAATCAAATTACGGAAGAGATACTAATAACTTCAATTAAGGTTAAGTAATTACGGAAAGGATAGCATGATAATAAAAGATGTAACAACGTTAGTTAAGGCACATATGAGTTTAATCGGTAACAAGGGTAGAACATAAAGCTATTAATTCCAAATAATACACGTAAGGGTGAATTTAGTAAATGGGGGATTTAACATGACAAAACAACTTAATTTCCAATGAACATAAGAACCTAAGAGCACTAAACGGTAAAATGTTCACAAATAATCCCGAGCAAGTACTCGTCACCTCGCGTACACGGCCTTCACATGACACAATTAGCACAAATGATTCAAATCCTAAGGGGTAGTTCCCCCACACAAAGTTAGACAAGATACTTACCTCTAAAAAGCTAGATCGATACTCTAATATGACCTCCTCGAGTGAAACAACATTCGGATGGCTCGAATCTAGCAAAAATAATTTCAAATCATAAATCAAACACATAGGAAACAATTTCGGGTAATAAAGCTTCGATTTTTAATAAAAACTAAAAGGTCAACCCTAAACCCGCACCTCGGAACCCGACAAAATTCACAAAATCTGAACACCTATTCGATAACGAGTTCAACCATACGAAAATTATCAATTTCCGATATTGAATCGCACTTCAAATCCTCGTTTTACATTTTTGAAAGTTTTTCTCAAAATCCTCATTTTTCCCAACTCAAACAACTAATTAAATGATAAAAATAAAGGTGGAATCATGAAATACAATAAATTTCGGATAAAGAACACTTACCCCAATCGAACACGCGAAGAACCCCTAAAACATCGCTCAAATCCGAGGTTTCTATATGAAAAGATGAAAAATGGACGAAACCCACGATTTTGGAAATTATATTCTGCTGCCCAGCGATTTACAAATCGCGATCGCGGAAAAGCAATTGCAATCGCGAAGAAGGAATGACCACTGCCCAAAAATGTACTATGTGATCACAAACAAATGCATGAGATCGCGAAGAAGGGAACAATTGCTGCCTCATGAAATGTACTACGCGATCGCGAATGAATACATGCGATCACGAAGAAGAAAACAAAATACCAGTTTCCAAGTTGTGTTACGCGAACGCAAAATTATGAACGCGAACGTGATGAAGGAGGATACACACGTACGTGATCGCAGGCAGAATCATGCGAACGCGAAGAGGAAAAAGGTCCAGCCACCAAAACAACCTATGCGAACGCGGCTTGAACTTCGCGATCGTGTAAAAAGGAACACCAGATATCATATCAGCCATCCAAAGCATGAAAAAACGGCTCGTAGCCCATCCGAAACACACCCGGGGTCAGCGGGACCCCGTCAAAACATACCAACAAGTTCCATAACCTAACGTGGACCGGATCTAGGTCCCAAATCACATCAAGTAACGTCAAAACTACGAATCGATCCACGAATCGAACCTATGAATTTCCAAATCTTCTAACTTCCAAAACTCGTGCCGAAACATATCAAATCAACCTGGAATGAACCCAAATTTTGCATGCAAGTCCCAAATGACATAACAAAGCTAATCCAACTCTTGGATTCTCAATCCGAGTCCAATATCAACAAGTCAACTCTCGGTCAAACCTCTCAACCTTTCAAAACTTCAACTTTCCAATTTTCGCCGAAATGCTTCAATTTACTTTACAGACCTCCAAATCCAAATCTGTATGCATGCCTAAGTCCAAAATCACCATACGAAGTTATTGGAATCATCAAAATTCCATTTCGGAGTCGTCTACATAAAAGTCAAAACTTCGGTCAACTCTTACCGCTTAAGCTTCTAAAACAAGAATCCTTCTTCCAAATTAATCACGAATCATCCGAAAACCGAACTCTACCAGACGCGTAAGTCATAACACATAATACGAAGCTGCTCGAGACCTTAAGCCACCGAATGGGACGCAAATTATTAAAATGATCGGTCGGATCGTTACATTCTCCCCCTCTTAAACAAGCGTTCATCCTCGAATGTGCCAAGAATCATACTAAAGCCATCAATCACTCAATGAACTTACCATACATACATCCGCGGGTGACCTCATGTCACCCCAAATTCACATAAGCCCGACAACAATACCTCAACCGAAAAGCTTTCCTTCCACCAATACTAGTAAGCCTTAAAACCAAACAGTTGTAACAACCTATGCCTACACCCACAAGGTACTACCCCACGACGTGACACCTCACACATATGCCTATAACAACACCTATGATCACAATAGATGTCCATAATCAAGCCCAACACCAACAATTAACGTTATATCAGTTAGGACCTTCCGAACCTCCATAACACCGACAACGATGCAAGAAACACGAAGATGCCATGACTATTCACTCAAATCAACAAGTCATACCCAACACCACTAGGGCACACACCTCGCAAGCTAAAACTCAATAAACACAGCACGAATATGACTGAATATACAAGGAAACACATCAAAGAACTATCAAACAAGACCGACAGGCACCACTCCCTATCACTACCATACTTACATATCAATTTCACCAGGGAGAATTAAAACACATGAAAAAATTACAAGGATCTCATCCTGATATAACTTTCACCGCAGCACGCAGCCTAGTTCAACATATCAAATCTCATAAGAACGCGGGGATCCCATCCTCAATTCTAAATCACAAGTAATATACACATCATACCAACCAGATCCTTCTACTAATTCTATTCCGTGATACAAAATCATAACATGTAATGAACTCTCCATGTCGGTAGAGCATCTAAGCCACAAATCGTAACCAACCACCCAGAAATCACATCAAAACTACCGTAATGAGTAACAGAAAGTCACTTCTAGTCTCATACCTCTCAATAATGAATAAAAAACAAAACGATAGACACGAGCTACCACTATGGAATCTCCCAATAGGGATAAACACATAAGCAGGTTACAAAATCACGAACTAACCCATATGTGAAGTAAGATAAAAGGACTCACCCAGATAAGAATAACCAAATCAAAATAAGAATAATGCCCCTTTATCATAATCGAAACCATACTTGTAATGACATCATCAGGTGCAGCGGCCTCAGCCCCACCATAGAAAGCATATCAACGGGTCGGGCCTCCCCTTCTTGGGTGCCTTCTACTCACCTAACCGGTACCCCAAGCTGATAGTGCAGGAATATAAGCAACTAGAGCAAAACTCATAGTTTAAATATCATGTTGTGACACATCTATCCGGAGTCTGGGGCAACCTCTCACCATATGGCTGGCATCTCCAAACTCAAAGCAACCTCTCCGCTGGCGTGGTTTTGGAAGCTATCTGGTACGGGTAACCTGAGACCCATGAGTACCTGAAACATCGTGCGAAGTCTGAAGTGCAAACTAAACTGGCTGACCCACAAAACCTCTACCATGCCGTACCCTGCCTCCAAAATAAGGACCATTATATCTCTCCGTTCTACAAGGCCTCTTAGCCTCCCTGCCTCTCCTTCCTGATCCCACATGCCCTCTAATCTACAAGCGATCTCTACTACCTGTTGGAACAAAACATCCATATCCAACTCCCGAGCCATGCTAAGTTGGATACCATGACTGAGCCCCTCAATAAACCTGTAGAATGCCTCTCTAACTGTAGAAACACAAACAGGTGCATCTCTGGACAAATCGCTGAATCTAACGGCATACTCTGACACTAACTTAGTGCCCTGGCACAGCTACTCAAACTCCGCACAACATGCGTCCCAAAGGGTCTAGAAAATACTCTCTTAAGAACATCTCTGAAAACTGAGCCCATAAAAGTGAAGTTGCATCAGCCGGACTACCCAACTCTTATGCTCGCCACCACTGCTATGCCGCTCCCTTAAGCTGCAACGTAGTGAAAACAACCCCACTCATCTCGACAATACCCATAGTACAGAGAATACGGTGGCACTCGTCTAGGAAACCATCTGCGAGCTCTGAAGCTAAACCACTAAAAGTAGGAGGGTAATACTTCTTGAACCTCGCAAGTCTAAGTTGTTCCTCCTCAGATGATGTTTCCCTAAACACGGGCTGAATTGGAACAACAGGTTGTGTCGGTATGGCACCTGGAACCTGACCAACATGGACTCGCTGCTATGGAGTACATGCGGCGTGAGTCTGAGCTTCTCCCCCGGTCTGCGAAGTAGTTGGTGCAATCAGAATCAACCCCGCCTGAGCCAATATACCAAACATGCTCAGGAACTATGCTAAAGTCTCCTGAAGTCTCGGGGTAGCAACAGGCGCATCCGGTACCTGTCCCTCAACTGGAGCTACTGACGGCTCCTTAAATACTGCTCTAATAGGTGCTCTAGCTATGGCACGTGCTCCTCCTCTGCCTCAGCCTCCACCCCATCCTCTAGCAAAACCATCTCTAGGGGAAGCATCATCAGTAACTGCAGCTCGTGTCGTCACCATGTGTGAGAGAATAGAATGACAAAGGCTCAAACTCTGAGGTCAATAAACTCACACGATTGGAATAAAAGAAGTGAAGTCTTCCAAATAGTCATGTAGCCTCTCTAAGATAAGTACAGACGTCTCCATACCGATCCGCAAGACTCTACTAAACTCACTTATGACTCGTAGCATCTATGAACCTAGAGATCTGATACCAACTTGTCACGACCCAAATTTCCCTCAGTAGGATGTCGAGATGGCACCTAGTCTCTAAGACTAGGTAAGCCTAACACTTACTGAGTAAATAGCAAAATTCAACCATCTACTGTTAAATATGAAATACAAATCTCTATACAAAACATACAATCCCAAAACCGGTAGTACAGGTCATAAGCTCTACTGAGTTTGCTAGAAAATCCCTAAATACAATTGTTCTGGAATAGAAATAAACAGTACAAGATGAAGTTTGAGAAGGTGACTCGAAGCTTGCGAATGCGATGATAGGTTTACCTTGAGTCTCCACAGCAATGCTCGACCAGCTAGCTAATAATCAACAACATCCGAGGCACCTGGATCTGCACAAAAATGTGCAGAAGCATAGCATGAGTAAACCACAGTGGTACCCAGTAAGTATCAAGACTAACCTCGGTGAAGTAGTGACAAGTAACAGTCATGACACTCACTGGACTATACAACCTGAACAAGTATAATGGTAGAACTGACAGGGAATAATATCAATATAAATCTAGGTATGATGACAATAATAATACAGTGTTTGTAATAGGAACTAAAACAACAGTTAGCAACGAGACATAACAGGTAATAACTCTATAGATTGAGCTGAACGCAGTTTAAATCCAGTGAAACCAAATAAAAGAGAGCAAGTAATAATGCAGTTTACACTAGGTTTATCCAAGAATTTCCACGAGGTACCAAACCTTAGAATCACAAATCACGGGTCCCAATTCATTAACCCTAATCACTTGGCATCTTGTTCCCACATTACAATTCATAACATCACGGACGACTCACGTGCTAAGGGACTGTCAATATCTAATATCCGTACGGACCACTCACGTGCCAACAATAATAATGACTTATGAATGCATGGACAACTCACGTGCCAATAGGATAACTCTCACACATAAGGCAAATACACGGAAGTAGATGTAAATGGTCAAAACATCATGATTAATCTTCTTAGAACGGTATTGGTGATTTATTTACGTGTATGCTTGTGCAAGTGTTCTACCACAATTCCAGTCAATAAGTAAGAGTAGAGACAATGAATGGCACATAAGAAATAATCACCACAGAATGTACAATGTAATTAAGACAGTAATTAAATTGAAACAACAAATAGTATAACAAGATTAGCTACAAAGAACTAAGCAAATAGTGCAACACGGAGAACGGCAATTAATAGTATGGTAAGGAAAACGACGATCAAAGAAAAGTACAAAAGAATGGGAAAATATCAACAAGAGTCACTACCAAGGTACTGCCGCTTAGTCTCAAATCACAAAAATGAATCACAATCTTTCCTTAGATCATCGCGGGAACCTTTACATTTAGTTTTGAAAATTATTTTTCCCGAAATAGCATTCCACGTTTTAGCCCACCTTATCACACCACATGAATTCTAGTAGTTCCTCTACTAACCGCACGAATCAAGCTCACCTTATCTCACCGCACGTGTTTCAACATCCAGACCTTATACCACCGCATGCGCATCAATATCACAACTTATCACAAATCTCACCTCAAGTGCCCAAAATCACAATCTGCCAGAGAAACCAAATAATAATAGAATTTCACAATAAGGATCCCACGAATCAACCACAACATACAGAAGCAACAACAATAACAATAACATGAGAAGACTTCAAGTAAATCATCACAAGAACTTCAGAACACAAAGAAACGGAAGAACGAGCTCACAAAGAAAGCCACAACAGGAAATAATGGTTTCAACAAGAATAGCTCAACAAGGGAGAGAGATAATGTGTAACAATGATTCCACAAAAGTACCATTCGACGACAAGAGAGATAGTATGAATCAATGACCACAAATAAGAAAGCGTCAACAATGAAAGGGATAACAAACTTTAATTAAGGCTAAGCGATTACGGAAGATATAATAGTAACTTCAATTAAGGTTAAGCAAATTTCGGAAGAGATAATAGTAATTTCAATTAAGGTTATGCAAATTACGCAATAGATACTAATAACTTCAATTAAGGTTAAGAAATTACATAAAGGATAGTATGATAATAAAAGATGCAATAACTTCAGTTAAGGCACATAAGAGTTTAATCGGTAATAAGGGTAGAATATGAAGCAATTAATTCTAAATAAGACACGTAAGGGTGAATTTAGTAAATGGGGGATTTAACATGACAAAACAACTTCATATCTAATGAACATAAGAACCTAAGAGCCCTAAATGGTCAAATTTCCACAAATAAGCCTGAGCATGTACTCGTCACCTCGCGTATACGGCCGTCACATGACACAATTAGCACAAATGACTCATATCCTAAGGGGTAGTTCTCCCACACAAAGTTAGGCAAGATACTTACCTCACAAAAGCTAGATCGATCTCTAAAATGACATCCTTGAGTAAAACAACCTCCGGACGGCTCAAAGCTATTCAAAATAACTTCAAATCATAAATAAAACTCATAGGAAATAATTCTGTGTAATAAAGTTTTAACTTTTAATAAAAACTAAAAAGTCAACACCGGGGCCCGCACCTCAGAACCCAACAAAATTTACAAAATCCGAACACTCATGTGATAACGAGTTCAACCATATTAAAATTATCAATTTCCAATATCGAATCACCCTCAAAATCCTCATTTTTCCCAACTCAAATCACTAATTAAATGATACAAATAAAGGTGGAATCATGGAATACAATATATTTCGGATAAAGAACATTTACCCCAATTGAACACGTGAAGAACCCCTCAAATATCGCTCAAATCAGAGGTTTCTAGCTCAAAAGATGAAAAATGGACAAAACCAGCGAATTTGGAAATCATATGCGATTGCGAAAGAGAAAACAAAATACCAGCTGCCAAGCTGTGTGATTGTAGGCTATAATGTGTGTTTTAGTTGCTTATCCCACTCTAATTAACTACACTTTAATTGAGTTGAGCTTTCAATCACTAGTGTTTTGCACTAACTATGTGTTTTATGCCTTGTAGGAGTGATTCCGAGTTATGTAGATATTGTAGAACCAATTCGAGTTATTTGGAGCTTTGAAGTCTGAGTAAAAGCCCAAATGAATAATACGGGATCATGTTCGGGGGTCGAGGATCACTATTGGACGTCAAAATTCAAGGAAGCATCTACTGCTGAAAAAATTCACTAGTGCGATGCACTGTGCGACGCAGCAATGTAAATTTATGTCAGAAATTGGCAAAGTTCAGAGGCCACCCTGGTGCGCGAGCGCGCACTTGGCATGCACTGGACGTGCACTGGGCACGCATGTTAGGCAGAATACTGTCCAAAGTGCGCGGCCATATGCGCGAGCACACTCCCAGGTGCGCGGCCGTGCACGTCCTATTCCGAAAAGAGTCCTATTTCATATAGGAAAAGGTATTTTTGTTTTGGGCCCGACCGTATTTGGTATATATACATGGAAAAATGATATTTTTGGGACTTTTGACACATTAAAGACATAAGGAAGCTAAGGAGAAGTGGGAGAAGCAAGAGCACAAGGATTTCATCATTCAATCCTTACTCAAGACAAGGGTTTGGATCGTTTATGCTTTCCTTTAACTTAAACTTATTTGTGATGAATTACTCCATATTTATGGAGTAGTTCTATTTTAGGGTTTGATGGATTTGGTGTATTGATATTTGTTTGTGGATTATAACTCTAGTTTTTATGTATTGAATCATTTTGGATGATTTAATTGTTGCATCTATATTCACATGTTCATGAAATCGAGAGAGACATAACTTGTGATATCGTTGCATTATCTTGTTGGTTGAGTTCATTAATTCTTCTTAGTAATCGAAATAGGCTAGTTGAATTATTGTTTACACCTATTTAGGAGGATAATAGGAAGAGGTTCTCCTAAAGACCAATCCACTACGAATTCTTGCATATCTTCACTGAGCTTAACTTAGTTCATTTTGTGAGGTTGAGACTTAATCGAGAGAGGAGTTTCCACTGAATGTTTGAACTAATAATTTAGTGAATTCGAGAGACTTACTTGAACCTTATAAGTGAATCGACTAGAGTTAAATTACAGACAAGTATCATGCACTTATCCAATCTACCCCTATTTTCTCCCATTGATATCTTCTTTGCTTACTCTTGTTGCGATTGTCATTAGCCAATAGTTTAGACTTTTAGTTAATTTTAGTTTTAATCACACAAATCTAAATTGCCGATCATATTGGATAGCAATTAAACTAGAAGCTACGAAAACACTGTTTAAATCCAATCCATGTGGATACGATATTTTTCTATACTATATTCGACTAGCGAGCATATTTAAGTGTGTGTTTTGCGCTCGTCAATTTTGGCACAGTTGTCGGGGATTGGCAATCAATAGTGTTGGAAATAGTTTGTAGTGCTAATTCAGGAATTTTTCTTTTTATTTTATTTTTTCACTTTTTACGTTTGGTATTCCTTGATTGTGCGTAGGCTACAAGTTAGATTGGTTCATGACTCGATCCTTTGGGAAGGAAGTGACCCCATACAAACCAGAAATCGAGAAACAACTGCGATAGTTGAGGAAGGAAAGAAATCTCCCTGAGAATACAGAGAAGGTTGGGCAATCCTTAACCAAGGAAGTTATGGCAGGAGATGAGGATAATGTTGATTTGGCTGCAAGAGAGGCAGCCCAGCAAAGAGAAAACGTTGCACGAGATGCTGAGGAGACAACTCTTCGAAACGCACAACTTGTCTATGAAGAGGAGAGAGCTCGGAGAATGTCTTAGAATCAACCTTTGGTTGCAGACTAGTTAACAAATATAGCTCCCGGTGCTGGGAGACCACTTGGCAATTATGCTAGACCAGTCTACAACCAAGGTTTATCAAGTGTGAGACTACCTCCAGTTGCAGCTAACAATTTTGAGTTAAAGCAGGGGTTGCTTCAAACTATTCAAAACAGCTGTGTCTTCAGAGGAAAGATGAACGAAGACCCAAACAGTCATCTAATGGACTTCGAAGAGATTATGAACACCTTTCAATACAATGGGGTTTCACAAGATGCAGTCTACTTAAGGGCATTCCCCTTCACTCTCAAAGACGATGCAAAGCACTGGCTTCGAAGCTTGCCTAATTGATCGATTAGAACATGGGATGAGATGACCAGAAAATTATTGACAAATATTTCTCATCATCTAAGATGGGCAAATTTAGAAGGTAAATCCATAACTTTTTCCAGCACGAGACTGAAACTGTGTTAGAAGCTTGGGAGAGGTTTAAGGAGATAGTGCGAAAGTCTCAACACAGCGAAATTAAACTCTGGATGCAACTCCAGGATTTTTGGGATGGATTGACACCAGCTTCTCACAGAACATTGAGCAATGCAGTTGGTGGCCCGTTGATGAAAAAGACTCCAGAGGATATAGTCACAATTCTAGATAAGTTATCTAAGGATGCAAATCATAGGCCCTCTGAAATTGCTGAAAGAAGAAGATCAACCGGTGTTCACCAAGTTGACGCTAACATATTTGTGCAGGTACAGCTTGATGCCATGTCCATGGAAATAAGGAAGTTGACCTGAGCCTCGATACACAGTGAGCCCCATGTAGCGTGTGATATATGTGGAAGAGGGTACCCTGCTCATGAGTGTCAAGACTCAGTCGAGGAAGTTAATGCTGTCAGGAATTATAACTTCAATCCAATGGGTCAGAAGCACCCCTTTTTTCATGGAGTTCACCTGGGGGTACTACAAACGCATGGCAACAAAACAATCCTAGATTTTAAGGACAAAGATCTCCTAGTTCTGCGAATCAGCCGAGGCCGCAGTTCCAGCCACAACATTCCACTCAGCCTGGGCTAGAAGATCTAATGAAGTCCTTTATTGTCAAGACAGGTGAGAGATTAGACGATCATGGTTCAGCTATCAAAGAACTTGGCACTGGTTTGCGAAACTTGGAGAAGCACGTGGGACAAATTGCAAATGTATTGTCTGAGAGAATCCCAGGTACTCTACCAGCCGACATTGATAGAAATCCCAAGGAAACGGTGGATGTTGTGACCATGAAAAGTGGGCAAGTGTTGAAAGATCCCGCCCATGTCTAACAAGAGAGTGTACCTAAAAAGGAAGTTGAGGAGAAGTTGAAAAATGAAGTTGATAAGAAGAAGAAAGGCGAGAAATGAGTTGAGAAAAAGGAGGATGAAACTCCAAGAAGGGAGGAATCTAATGAGAGCAAGCATATGCCTGCTCTGCCCTTTCCCCAAAAGTTGTATAGAGAATAGCTGGACAAGCAGTTTGAGAGCTTTCTAGATATGCTGAGACAGGTTAATGTAAATGTTTCATTCACAGAAGTTCTCTCACAAATTCCAGCTTATGCCAAATTCTTGAAGGATATCTTTACAAATAGAATGAAGATAGAAGAGACCTCACTGGTCTAGCTCACAGAGCATTGCAGTGCAATCTTGCAAAACAAACTCCCACAAAAGTGTGGAGATCCAGGGAGTTTTACTATACCTTGATCCTTAGGCACTCCTAATTTTAATAAATCTATATATGATTCTGGTGCCTTAATTAATTTAATGCCTTTGTCTATTTATAGGAAGCTAGAAAATGAAATTGGAGAGATAAGGTCTGCACCAATATACTTGTAGCTGGCCAACCAAACAACTTTGATACCTGAGGGGATAGTTAAAGATGTCTTAGTTCGGGTAGATAAGTTTGTATTTCCTATAGATTTCATTGTGGTGAAGATGGAGGAGAACAAGGAGACACCCCTAATCTTAGGAAGACCATTCTTAGCAATGGGTAGAAAAATTTTAGATATACATGATAGAAAACTCATGCTTAGAGTGGGTGAAAATACTGTAACGTTCGACATGAATGTAGAGACGGGGATGAAAAAGGAGAAGCTAGCTGCAAGCGTATAGTGGAAAGTGAAGAGTTTGAAAGAGAAGGTCCCGGTGATAGAAAAAGACAAGTGTGGGGTGTACCCCAAGAAGGCTGAGAACAAACTGTCTGCATGGATGTGCGCACACGTTCGGGCGAGAAGAATGGAGCCCGACTTTGATTTAGACCCCAACTAAAGATTCAGGGAAGTTCCCTCTACCTTATGCTTTTTAATTGTATGTCATGGAGACATACCACAACCTAAATTGTGGGGTGGGGGATATTTGTATGTTTTATGTATATTTAGTTTTAGTTTGTGTTTCTTTATAATAGTTAGAAGAAAACTTTTCGAAAAACAATATTCGATTTTTTCCGACGATGGATATCATTCGACAGGTTTCTTGAGGGAGCTAAGTCGAAGGAAAAAGACCAAAAATAATTTCTTTTGGTAGGTAGTATATTAAATCCCCCTTGGTTTTTGTTTGTGCCGCGGTTCTTTTCCAAGGGTTTTGTTTGAACCGGGTGTAGTTAGTTTTTATTTTTGTTAGGAATAGGAAGCCTTGTGTTGAGAGCTGAATGGAAGGCAATATCTCTTAACTTTATTATACTTTGAGAATAGTGAGTGTTTTAGTTGTGACACTTAGGCTCAGCTTTTGACTCTTGTAGAAGTACCTTAAAGTGTATGTTCTTAATTTTGCTTAACTGCTTTGACTAGAGGGTCTTGACAATCCAATCTTGAGTGAGTTATGTGCCATATGTGTATGAGGTTTTTGTGTTATTCTGTACATTGCATTTGATGTCTAGAACTTGTCCCGTGTGTTTGCAAAGCGAAATAGTAGTTTTATGCAGTCTTGGAAGTGATATAGGCATTTCATTGTTGAGCGAGTTATATGATTTAACCCACCTAATTGTTATGTATCTTAGTTAACTCCTTTGAGCCTGTAATCCTGTTTCTTTGGCAACTACATTACAAGCCCTACTATTTGTTTGAATTGACCATCTAGTTGAACCCTGTACCTCTCATGAGCGCTTGAAATTGTTGTGAACTTTGTAAAACATTGAATTGTGGGGTGGTTGGTTTGGCTTTTGAGTGGAACTATTGAAATAAGGAGAAAGGTGCAATGTTTTGAAAAAGTAAGAGCCACTTGAATTGAAAAAGAAAGGAAAAACTAAGTGTATGATTGTGAAAATATTCCTTGATAGTGGTGACTCTTGATGTAATTGTGATTAAAGAAGTAGGGAGTTAATGTGTATTGATATGAAGGTGGAGTTATGGTTTGACATAAGTGTGGGGTTTTGAAAGGTTAATTATATGTATTAAAGTGCTTAGGGAGGTGTAGTAACTCTTATATCCAAATGTATCCTACACATGTTGTAGCCTACATTACAGCCAATTAAAGTCATACTTGATCCTTGACTGAATGAGCTCAAATTAGTAGAGCATTACACTACGGGCAAGCCTATGGTTCATCTTTTGTGGCATATGAATGTTGTTTCTGAGAGTGAGTGAATTCTTTCTATCTTGAGTTCCTAATTATTCGTAATTTCTATGGTGTGTGGAACTGGTCTCTATTGTTGTGTGAGGGCACTTGATTCATGAAGGAAATGCAATGTCGTTGACCTCTCGGTTAGAGAAAGTGAGTGAGTTGTAAATAATGCGTGATGCTTATGAGTCAAATGTTGAGGCTAGGATGTTACACTATTGTGCTTAATCTATTTTAAATATTCTTGGTATGATGAGTTATGAGAGTTGTGTAATGAGGCCGTGTCTATATAAAGTTTAGTTTGATTTCTCGAGGACGAGAAATGGTTTAAGTTTGGGGTGCTGATTGTAGGCTATAATTGCGTGTTTTAGTTTCTTATCGCACTCTAATTTACTGCACTTAATTGAGTTGATCTTTCAATCGCTAGTGTTTTGCACTAATTGTGTGTTTTATACCTTGTAGGAGTGATTCCGAGTTATGTAGATATTGTGGAACTAATTCGAGTTATTTGGAGCATTGAAGTGTGAGTAAAAGCCCAAAGGAATAAACCGGGATCGTGTTCGAGGGTCGAGGATCACTGCTGGATGTCAAAATTCAAGGAAGAATCAACTACTGAAAAAATACACTAGTGCGACACACTGTGCGACGCAACAACGTAAATTTATGTCAGAAATTGGAAAAGTTCAGAGGCTACACAGGTGCACGAGCGCGCACCTTCAAATCAATCCCGAACCACTCAAACACCAAAGCTAACCATACACGCAAGTCATAATAAATGATATGAAGCTGCGCACAATCTCAAACCACCGAATAGAACGCTAAAGCTCAAAATGACTGGTCGGGTCATTACATTCTCTCCCACACAATGCTAGGCAAGATACATACCTAAAATGCCATCAATCAATATTCTAAAACAGCTTTACCTTTACAATTCACCTCCGCTCGGCTTAAATCAAACCAAAATCGACTTAATAACTTCAAATAATGTAAGGAAAATCAATTCCAATAAATAAAGCCATGATCTTTACACAATTCCTCAAAAGTCAAAAAAAGTCAATCACGTGCCTGCCCGGTCAAAACCTGGGTCCACAGGTAGATTTCGACTACCCATAATACCACGAGTCCATATATGTGTTTTGTTTCATAATCCGAGTCCAAATCGACTCTCAAAACATAAATTCTCATTTTTCAAAATATAGACAAAGTTTCACAAATATTCACTTTGATTTTCATAATGTTTATGTTAAATCTCATATACAATCATGTAAAATAGTTGAAAATTGATCAAAATCACTTACCCAAAGCTTACATATGAAAATCCCTCTTCCAAATCGACTCATACCGTTTCTAGGGTTCCAAAATATGAA
Source organism: Nicotiana otophora (assembly GCA_000715115.1). Lineage (NCBI taxonomy): Eukaryota > Viridiplantae > Streptophyta > Magnoliopsida > Solanales > Solanaceae > Nicotiana > Nicotiana otophora. The sequence continues at coordinate 53,353 of AWOL01S0085499.1, forward strand.
AATGAGATCAAAATCCTGTCCCTCAGCTCTTATGTCAAGTTACAGGTATCGCAATTGCGATCTGGGGTTCGCAAATGAGATGAAACAATCGTAAAGGCAAATCCTCTCACACCCCTGCTATCATCGCAAATGCAACAAATAGTTCACAATTAAAAACTGTGGACTAACGCAAAAGCGATCAAAATGATCGCAAATGCAATCACTACTAAGACCAGAGCCCCTTCACAAATGTGAACATTGGGTTTGAAATGCGAACCAAGCAGACTTTAGCCTAATATCGCAAATACGACCCATATCTTGCAAATGGGAGAACTGAAGCACTTGTTTAACAACAACAAAACTAAAACTCTTTTAAACACTCCGAAACTCACTCGAGCCTCGAGGATCCACACCAAACATCAACACAAGTCTAAAATCATAACACAGACTCGTTCGCGTGATCAAATCGTCAAAATAACATCTGAAACCATGAATCAGACCTCCAAAACACATGGAATTCATATGAAACTCAAGAATTTGTAATAACACAACTGTGTATCCGAATCCTATCTAATCAACTCGGAATGACACCAAACTTTGCAGACTAGTTCCAAATGACAAAACAGACCTATTCCAAGTTCCAAAACAGAAATCCAAACACGATAGCTACGCAGTCAACCTACGGTCAAACTTCTAAACCTCAAGTTGCCAATTTTCGTCAAAACAACACAAATCAACCTACGGACCTCCGAATTCAATTTTGGGCATCCACCTAAGTCCAAAATCATGATACAAACCTACCGGAGTCATCAAAACACCGCTCCGAGATTGTATTCAAAGAAGTCAAACATCGGTCAACATTATCAACTTAAGCTTCTAATGTGAGAATCAATTGTCCAAATTCATCCTGAAACATCCGAAAATAAAATCCGACCATGAACGCAACTTATATAACACAATATGATGTTGCTCAAGATCTCAAACTTCTGAACAGAACCTTAAAGCTCAAAACAACCGGTCGGGTCATTACATGCTCCCCCTCCTAAACAAATGTTCGTCCTCGAACGTGCCAAGAGTCTTTCCCAAGCCATCAAATAACCGGATAAACTCTCCATACACATACATGTAGGTGATCATATGTCACCCCAATCCACATACGCCGGACAACATCATCCAACCGAAGATTATTCCTTCCACTAATGTGGATAAGCCTTAGAATCAAATTTCCACATCTACCAAGGGCCCTATTATCACACAAACACAATGTAAAATCCTCAACTAGCTGCAACAGCTCATGCATACATCCACAACATACAACCACACGACATAACACATCACCCATAACAACAAATATGACCACAATAGCTGCCTATTATCAAGCCCGGTACCGGCAAATTGCCTCATATTGATTAGATCCTTGTTCCAAACCTTCACAATGCTGAAAATTATGCAAGAAACATGCAAAATTCGTAGCTACTCGCCCTATTAACAAGCCACATCGAACGCCACCGGGAATATACATCGCAACTCAAACCCAACAAGCATAATCCGAATATGACTAAACATGGAAAGAGAGAATCATATGATAGAACTGTAAACCGCGCCCAACAGGTACAACTCCCCATCGATACCATACTACGGATCCAATCCACAAGGAAGAATCAAGACACCCACATCAACCACAACCAATCTTACCCTAATATAACCTCGCCGCGGCACATGGCCTGGTACAAGCACACCTGTCCATAAAGAACATCAGGTCCCTATCCTACACTCGGAATCACGAGTGAGGCAAACATCTCAACATCTAAAACACTCTACTAATCCAATCCCGTAGAACCAAAACCACAACACTAAGCAAGCTTCTCATACCTGTAGAACACATAAGTCACAAGTCGTGGCCAAACCACCCAGAAATCACTTTAAAACCCACTGTATTTATCTAACAGAAAATCCACCCAAGCCTCATGACCCTCAATGGCAACCAAACCAGACGATAGACAAGGGTTATCATAATAGGATCCCCCAACTAGGGTGAACAACTGAATATAGTATAAGAATCACAAAACATAACCATATCTGAAGGAAGGTAGGATGAATCTTACCAATAAATAGGACCGGATCGAAATAACACAAATGCATCTCTATAACCAATCGAAACCATACCTGTAATGACATAATTTGGTGCATCATACTCAGTTCAACCAGGAAAAGCATAACAATGGTCCTGACCTCCCCATCTAGGACATCCTCTACGTGCCAAACCTCCACCTCTAGCTTGCGATGTAGGTATAACAACAACTGGAGCAGAACTTATAGCCTGAATACCCCGCTGTGACACATATGTCCGGAGACTGGGATAATCTCTCACCATGTGGCTGGTATCCTCACACTCAAAGCAACCTCTTTGCTGATGTGGCTGTGGGAGCTGTCTGGTATGGGTACTGTGGGAGCCATGGATATCTGTAGCACCACGTGAAGCCTAAAGTGAAAACTAAATTGGATGAGCCATAAAACCTCTACCATGACGCACTCTGCCTCCAAAATAGGGATCGATAGATCCTCCCTATCCACGAGGCCTCTTAACCTCCATGTCATCTCTCTCCTAGCCTCGCATACACTCTAATATGTGAGTGATCTCTACCGCTTTCTCAAATGGAAAATCCATCTCCAACTCCCAAGCTATGCTTAATCGAATACCATAACTGAGCCCCTCAATGAACCTGCGGACTCGCTCTCTAACTGTAGAAACCAAAGTAGGTGTGTGATGGGACAACTCACTGAATCTAATGGCGTACTCTGACACTATCATAGTGCCCTGAGCAGTTGCTTGAACAGTGTGTGCCATGCATCCCTAAGGGTCTAAGGAACAAACTCCCTCAAACATATCTCTAAAAACTAAGTACAAGTGAGTGGCGCTACATTCACTGGCCTACCCTCCTCATAAGCCTTCCACCATTGATATGCTACTCCAGACAACTGAAATATAGTGAAAGCAACTCTGAACCTCTCCATAATACCCATGGTGCGGAGAATACGGTGGCACTTCTCTAAAAAACCCTGCACATCCTCGATAGCTGGGCCATTATAAGTAGGAGGATGATACTTCTTAAACCTCTCAAGTCTCAACTGCTCCTCCTCAGATACCCCTGGCCTGACCTCAGGCTGAAGCGGAATAACAGGTTGTGTTGGCATAACACCCGAAACCTGACCAATATGGACCCGTTGCTTTGGAGTACGGTCGGAGGGAGTTTGAGCTCATCCCCCAGTCTGTGAAGCAGCTGGTGTAGCTAGAATAAATCCTGCCCGAGCCAATGTACCAAACATGCTCAGGAACTGCACTAAAGTCTCCTAAAGTCCCGGAGTAGCAACAGGCACCTCCGGTGCTTGTCCCCCAACCGGAGCTACTGGTGGCTCCTCAGCTGCTGCTCTGTCAAGTGCTATAGCTATAACACGTGCTCCTCCTCGTCCTCGGCCTCCGCCTCTACCCTGGCCCCTAGCAACACCGGCTCTAGGGGCAGCATCATCAGTAACTACAACTCGTGTTCTCACCATCTGTGAGAGAATAGAAGGTTAAAGGCTCAAACTCCAAAATCAATAAGCTCGCAAGTTAGGAATGAAATAAGTGAAGTTTCCTAATAGTTTCGTAGCCTCTCGAAGATAAGTACAAACGTCTCCGTACCGATCCGTAAGACTCTACTAAACTATGACTTGTAGCACCTATGAATCTAGAGCTCTGATACCAACTTGTCACGATCCAAAATCTCTCCTTAGGGGTCGTGATGGAACCTAGTCTCTAAGACTAGGTAATCCTACCACATATTGGGTTAACAACAAATTTAAACCAATTAACTATTAGTTATGAACGTGAAACTTCTATACAAAGCCAACAACCCAAAGTAGATATACAACATCCCAAAACCTGTAGTACAAGTCATTAGCTCTAGTGAGTTCACTAGAACATCTCAACAACTATTCCGGAATAGAAATAAATAGCACAAAGTAAACTTCAGAAGGAGATTTAGAGGCCTGCGAACGCGATGGTACGTATACCTTGAAGTCTCCGCCGCAACTTACAGTCAACTAACTAACAATCAGCGTGCTCCGAAGTACCTAGATCTGCACAAAAATGTGTAGTAATCGTAGCATGAGTACACCACAACAATACCCAGTAAGTATCAAGATTAACCTCGGTGGAGTAGTGACGAGGAACAGTCGAGACACCTACTAGACATAATAACATGTACAAGTATGTACATAAAACTAATAGGGAACAATATCAATATAAAGCTAAACATAGTAAGAATAACAATATAATACTTGTAAATGGAAACTGGAAGCAACAATTAACAACAAGGAACAAACAGGTAATAGCGTTGTAAAGTAAGCAGAATACAGTTAAAGTCCACTGAAACAAAGTAAGGAAGAACAAGTAACAATCTATTAACTGACCGTTCTCATACAAGGTTTATACAAGAGTCTCCCCGAGGTACCACACCTCATAATAACAAATCACGGTTCCTAAATCACGAACCCTAATCACTTCGCATCTTGTGCCTATATTATCAATCGCAACTGCATGGACAACTCACGTTCTGCACTGATGACTCACGTGTCAATACCATTAATACCTCATATCTGCACGGATAACTCACGTGCTAACAATAGCAATATCTCATATCCGCACGAATAACTCATGTGCCAATAATACCAATATCCTATATCCACACAGACAACTCACGTGCCAATAATACAACTCACGCACAGAAGGAAGGTACACAAGAATACATGTAAATGATAAACAAACATCAAGGTTCATATTCTTGGACTGTTATATGCGACAAATTACAGTGTATGCACTATCACAGCTCGAGTCAACAAGTAAGGTCAGAGACACCGACTGGCACATTGGGTACAACACAACGAAACTGTAATATGCATGACTTACACAAGGTAGGCACTCTACCACACAAATATCATCAATAACAATTCCACCAGACCATCAAAAATCATCCCCGACATAGTCCCCCTTGTCTCACCGCGTGCGTAACAATAAAGTAAATGTCTACTTTGTCTCGCCACACGCGCATAATAATTATCCCACCTTGTCTCGCCACATGCGTAATATAAACATAAATAGCCCGCCTTGTCTCCCCGCATGTGAAAAATATCAATTATAACAATAGCACTGACAACTCACGTGCGAACACCTCAAAAATCCTCTCAACAATACCACATGTGCCAAAAACATAACAACACAATATAACGACTCGCACCACATGTACCCATATGCCACAATATTTACTTAAAAACAATTCAATACCAAAGTCACGCATAACCTTCGTCTCAACAACAACAAAATAGCACGGGTGTGCGACAAGTAAATCAACACAAGAATTACAAAAAACCTACGAAACGGAAGAATGAGCTCACAATGAAAGACATAACAAGCAATAATGGCTTCAAATAAGGTTAACTCAACAATGAGAGATATAATATGTAACAACGATATCAAATAAGAATAACTCAACAATAAGAGAGAAATAACATGTAACAACGATATCAAATAAGTATCTTAACAATAGGAAAGATAACGTGTAACAATGATTTCAAATAAGGATAAATCAACAATGGAAAAGATAACATGTAACAATGACTTCAAATAAGGATAAATCAACAATGAAAGAGATAACATATAACAATGACTTAAAATAAGGATAACTCAACTATGAAAGGGATAACATGATAATAAAAGAGGCAACAACTTCAGTTAAAGAATATAAGAGTATATTTGGCAATAAAGGATAGAACGTAAACCAATCAACTTCAAATAAAGCATGTGAGAGTGAATTTAGCAACGAAGGATATAACATGATGAGGAAACTTCATTTTAATGTACATAAGAAACCTTAGAGTTTAAACAGGTAAAATTTCAACATATAAGCCGTGTACACACTCGTCACCTCGTGTACACGTCTTTCACATAGTTCAAATAATGAAAACAAACCAATCCCTATGGGGTAGCTCCCCCACACAACGTTAGGCAAGATGCTTACCTCAAAAGCCCTCAATCAATACTCTAAAACATATTTTCCTTTACAATTCACCTCCATTCAACTCAAATCTAAGCAAACTCGACTTAACAACATCAAATAATGCAAAGGAAATCAATTCCAATACAAAACGCCATGATCTTCACATAATTTCTCAAAAGTCAATAAAAGTCAACCCCGAGCTCGCCCGATCAAAACTCAGGTCCACGGGTAGATTCCAACTACCCATAACCCCACGAGTCCATATATGTGTTTGTTTCAATATCCGAGTCCAAGTCGACTCTCAAAACTCAAATTCTCATTTTTCAAAACATAGACAAAGTTTCTTAACATTTCACTTTGATTTTCATAATTTTGATGGGAAATCTCATATGTCATCATGTAAAATAGTTAGAAATTGATCAAAATTATTTACCCAAAGATTGTAGATGAAAATACCTCTTCAAAGAATCTGAAATGTGTTTGAACCTCACACGAGCCCTCGGGGCTCCCCACCAAACATCAACACAAGTCTAAAATCATAGCATGAACTCGCTCATGCAATCAAATTATCAAAATAACATCCGAAACCATGAATCAGACCTCCAAAACACATGGAATTCATATGAAACTCAAGAATTTCTAAAAATACGCCCGCACGTCCGATTCCTATCAAATCAACACGAAATGACGCCAAACTTTGCAGAAAGATTCCAAATAACAAAATGGATCTATTCCAAGTACCAAAATAGAAATCCAAACACGATATTTATGAAGTCAATCTACGGTCAAACTTCTAAATCTCAAGTTGCCAATTTTCGGCAAAATAACACAAATCAACCTACAGACCTTTGAATTCTACTCCAGGAACCTCCCAAGTCCAAAATCATGATACGAACCCATAGGAACCATCAAAACACCGTTCCTAGTTCATTTTTACAAAAGTCAAACCTCGGTCAATATTATCAACTTAAGCTTCTAAAGTGAGAATCAATTGTCCAATTTCATCCTGAAACATCCGAAAATCAAATCGGACTGAACGGAACCTTAAAGCTCAAAACGACAAGTCTGGTCGTTACACTAAAAGATATCTCATGCACTTGTGACATCTGAGAGTTTCTAGTGGATGTTCACAGTTGTACTTAATGTTATCACCACTTCGCTTTATGTTTTATTTTTACTCTATGACTTGTTAAGGAGGAACTTATGTTTCATGATTTATAACTTCAATTCCACTTACTTAATGTAATTCTTGATTTTAAAAGTTTAAGAATGAATTATTATGTTGGAGGTTCACCATTGGCTTGCCTAACATCATCGTCGGGCGTCATCATGATCTATGGTGTGAATTGGATTGTGACAACATTTTATCAAATCACTAGGTTCATATAGGTTTAACGAGTCATGATAAAACCTAGTAGAGTCTTGCGGACCAGTGTGAAGACGTCCATACTTATATTTGAGAGGCTATAGAGTGTTAGGAAACTTCTCTTTCTTCATCTCCTATTGTGCAGTCGATGTTGTGCTAACTATCTTACTCTTATTCTCACATAGATGGTGAGAATGCTTGTGACGGCATTACCAGGTGATAGAGGAGCTGCTCCCCTAGTCATCAGAAGTAGAGGCAGAGGCCAAGGGAGGGACACAACACTTAGTAGAGGATGAGGGAATCTTAGAGTTGCACCAGTGGTAACACTAGTGGATCTGGTCGAGAATACTATTATTGAGAAGCATGATGAGGTATCTGTAGCTGAGTCGTCCCCAGCAGACTTTATAACTTCTAGGAAACAATTCCTCTACACAACACCGAATCTGACAGTAGAATAAAGAAGAGTCTCATTCAACCTCGTTCAACACCTTTCATCATTGACGAACACCTATGCTAATAGACAAAGAAATAGAGAGTCTATGCTTTGAATGAATCAGTAATAATGGATAAGTGGAATGAGGGATCAAGATACGGATATGGAGGGAGTGGTCCTCTATCTCACTCAAGTGAAATTGTTTTGAGAGCATTCCGTAAGTTCTTGGCAGCTTTGACTTTCAACCTGATTCATCACCTATGTTCCCTTTACGCCCAATCGCTCCGAAGAACACTTCCCTCACGTCTTACTGTGGCTGCTAGCATAGAGTTAGCTCTCCTCATATGAATGACATTCAATGGGATCCAAAGAGACCGTGTCTTCATCCATAGGATCCCAAGTACTCAGTTTGCCCCCCTTTCTTCGAGTGCCCCACTTTCTTCGAGTGCCCCACCCGGTTCACTGGGATGTTGGCTACCAAGCACTTGCCCACTGCTCCTGGTGCCCGCTTGGCTGGCGGAGTTATTATGACTTTTCTCTCTGCCAGGGCCCTCTTATCCAATTGTCTTCTATAATATATAAAGGACTAAGGGTGCCTAATTATTAATTAATAATAAAAGAGGTATCAAATCTTTGCTTTAATAACTTATAAAGTTGCACTAGAATTAGCAGGAGGAGGAGCACTAGTAGAAAGAAACTCTCTTAGATGTCCATAAAGATGTTATCCAAGTTATTCAAAAGGAAGCCGATAACAAGTCATCCCCTGCTCTTAGTGCTAGCTCTTTATGTCTGGTACTGAAGAAGAAAGATCATATACACCAACTATCTTTCTTCATTTTTACATGAATAACTAGACAATGTTTGTGACGTGAATCGAGGATAGGTACAATTGATTTTTATTGAATTAGCCCTAATGTCTATAATAATGTTTATTAGAATCGCTAGTTATAATAGATCCGCAAGGGAGAAAAAGGCTAAGCTGCCACTCTATTGTCTCGCACACCAAGGCAAAAAGAGATTCAACAGTCAGTTGGGTAACTAGAATCTAAGCATACAAAGGCTCGGGATAAGGAAGGGTAAGGCATCTAATAATGGCTTTCAGGAGGTCATGAGCCGTATGCTGTGGTTCATGAATTCTATGACTCAGGCAGGACTATTTCCAATAGATCTGGCCATATCTCACAGGGGAGGGAGAGCACAGACCCCTACCGCTCATGTGCCAGGGCATGCTACTTCTATGTATTAGACCCTAGGTGCACTACCTGTGGGCGGGGTTCAACCGGTTGCAGTGGCTAGAGCAGAGATCAAATGGGCTGTAATCATTGAGGAGCAGAAGTGGTTGGATAGATGGACTAGGCTTCGTCCTCCTGTCGTACACAGTGAGCAGTCAAAGGAACCACATGATTTCATTAACCGTTGCAGGGAGAGGCTGCATAATATAGGAGTAGTGGACTTCACCATTTTTCAGCTAGAGAGGAAGGCCCGTAGATGGTGATAGTCTTATCTATAGAGCAGGCCAACAGGTTCACCTCCCTTGACTTGGGATCAGTTCTCACACCTCTGTTTGGAGAGGTATATTCCACCCTCATAGAGGGAGGTGTTAAGGGGTCAGTTCGAGCGAGTCCAGTAGGGTCAGATGTCCGTGACCGACTATGAGGCGAGATTCTCTGTGTTGTTTCGTCATGAAGTTATCATACTTCCCAGAGAATTCAGAGAGAGTGCAGAGGTTTATTGCAGGCTTGCACTATGGGATTCAGGTTTCTATGGTGTCGCGCCCCATTTTCTCGTGAAAGCGGGCTTTGCTAGTCAACGTTATCAAAGAATGAGTAAGGGCTCACAATATATTTAAAATGAGGTATTAGGCAGTCTTCGAGGTCCACAACTATGGTTCCTGGTCGAATTTTAGACTATGTGGGAATATTGACTTATTAACTAATTATCTTAAATGAGCATGCAAATTAATCCATTATTAAGCTAAGGGAATAAATGGTCAAAACAAGTGATTAATTATTCTAGGTGGAGCGGGATGATCCAACCACTAATAACTAATTTGAAGAATTAATACAGAAATAATGGAAAGTTAATAATTCGAAAGAACATACTTCATTTATTGACTAATATTAATTGTACAATCTTTTGGTTACAAAGATGTTTAACCTAGAACTACTTAATCAAATCTACATCTCTTGATAATACTAATCCTTAAGACAAGATATACATGAACAATTAGACATAGTGGAAGTCCGAAAATTTTTAGCCTAAAGGATCACCCCGTGAAAGATAAATAATACTTTGTAACAGTAAGTGTAATGGTTGCGCATATTATCCAGCGAGCAAAGATTATCATCTCCATCTACCTGGTTACTATCTTTAAGTTGTTTACCAAAGTATATTAATTCAATTCTAAGTCATACCCTATACGTGCCTACTTGTCTCATGCCTATTGCCCAGGAGGTGTTGGATTTATTAGGGTGGATCTACACTCATCCTAGGCTGCTCAAAATTAAAAGATTAGGCGTCAAATAGTTTAAACAAATAGGACTTCACAGAAGCATTGTTAGCATAAAAAGGCTCACGTTTACCTCCACAGAGCATGATTTCTAGGTGTAGCTGTAATTGGCTAGTCATAACAGTGAAGGAATATGAACCAATTAGATGTTAAGTCTTAACAAGAAGACTTCATTGTTAAATCTTATAGGCAGGATCTCTATTTGATTTAAGTCTCAAATTATTAGGTTATGCAGTGGTCAAGCGATACATGCCATTGATTACAATCTTATAAACCTGATTTCTAGGTGTAAAGCATTGGGAACATATTTCTTAAAACATGGTAGCACAAACCGTTGGATTGTTTAGTATTGAGTCTTATAAGCATGATTGCTAAGTGTGAAATCCAAAGACATGATTTCTAAGAGCAGTAGTAGATAGTCGAACGTATTAACACAGAGCAGGTCCTATAGGCATGATTTCTAAATGATATTGTAAATCACACAGGCAATGTTTGGTTACCATTGTCCAGGATCTTAAACTCATGTGTTCTATGTGAAATAGGCAAAAATGAAGATCCTACCGGAATGAAAGCTAGTAACACTATTATGTAGGAATTGAGCATAGTTGACAAGTAGCATGCAAGGCTATTTGGACCTATAGGAATTCTATTTGCCCAGTCATGCGATAATTAAACTGTCCCATGTCCCTTTTTATCTATTTTCCCATTATCAGTTTTACAAATTATTATAGACCGAGAATAAATAATTGCATGCACAAATAACCCATTAACACATCTGGGCCTTCAACAGCCTCAACTTCATGCAAGACCAACAGGCCTAAGATCCAAGTGTTGGTTAGGCGGACAAAGCACATTCGAACTCGGTACCAAACCAAGACCAACAAACCAAACCTAGGTTCTCAATCAGACCAACTTTGTCAACTGACACCCCACAGGATACAAATTGAAAGGGGAAGGCTATGCAGACAAATGACTTAGAACTCAAGCAATAAACATACATGTACACCAAAGAGTTAATCTTCAGCGTTTACAAGCTAACCCATAAACAAGATTCTTTAAGTAACCTTATAAGATATGAGGTTTAGGAGATAAGGGAAAGCACATGAGTAAGGCAGGAACATGCTCGAAAGCCTTCAAAATCACATGAAGAGTCTCATAGACATATGCTCTAAGTATAACATCTAAGGGTGTCCAAAACCACATCGGTTCAATAGCATAAACATGTTGATGGCCAAGCTTAATAGATCACAACTAAGTTAGGAGTTTAAAGTATGAAAGTATAGGATAGAAAACATTCTATACATATGGATTTTAAGTATAACATTTAGAAAGTCAAACAGCATGTATTCATTTAAGTCTTAAAGAGAACAGAGGAGTCCTACATCTATATTATTACATACGCATAGATGAGTATAATTACATGTGATAGAGATCACATTAGAGGTGATCAAACTCAGGTGAACTAACAATATCAAACATAAACTCTCAGAATCCCACATTGACAATGAAGTTCTAGCGAAGGACAATACAATGTTTCAATTCACAAATTACAGAAAACCAAAGCCCTAAGTCATGTTTTTTTCTATTTTGATAGGAGTTCATACAACAGTGACATATAAAGTGCACATAAGTATAAAAAATAGTCTAAAACATATTCATACTAACAATCCAGTTGCAGGATTCAAGAGTACTATCCAGTTGCAAAGAGAAACGAGTAAAAATAAGAAAACAAGAGTTGCAGTAGTAGTTTAGCAGCAGTTGCGAGTGAAGGAGAGCAGCGAGAACCTCACATCTCAGGAACTTCAGAGTTCACAGAAGCCTTGATGACTCCGAGCAGTGCTTGTGACGGAGGAGGCTATTGAACATTACCAAGATGGCTTTGGCTTTCACCCGGCCAAGAATAGAATCCAAACAATAAGAATTTAAAGAAAACATAGCACTAAATAGAACTAGTGTGAGTGAGATAGAGTAGTGGCCATAGTCTGTCTAGGGAAATGGGGAAGGGGTTTATATAGTGTTCGATTCACACAAATCAACAATAAAACATATCAATTAAATCATAGAATAATGAGAGAATCTCATGCAAACCGATTTTGAGTATGACCAGGGCACAATCGAGCAAACCCTAGTTCATACGGGGAATCAAAAATAGAGAAAGATCTCGTCAAATTGACCTCATGTGGCCTTGGCTTGAGTATATTAACTCAAGAATATGGTAAACATTCAGAATCAAAGTCGGTGATAACATTCCATAAATAAATCGGTAGCAAACGAACCAAATCAAGAAATGAGGAAGTAACATTATTAGAGCTGAAAAGGGAAAGAAAAATATGGAAGATGTCCCTATCAAACTAGGTTTAGGCTAGGGTGAGGCGGCTAAGTTTCAGGAGAGAAGCAGAGAGGTGATGAGGGAAATGGGGCTAGAGAGGTGGCTGGAGGTGTGAAATGGAAATGAGGATTTGGGTAAGGGGATATAAGAAAAACAGGGAGAGCTGTTGTGGGCCGTTGATCGTTTAAGATCAACAGCTGAGATTTTAAGGAGTGAAATGGGGCAAATAGTACGTCATAGGCGGGTAGGGGTATTGGGTTGTTCGATTTTGGGCTCATGGAGATTGGGCTCATGTTTTGGACCATATTTGGTCCGAAATTTAATCTTACATTAGGCCACAATTTAAAACACATGAAAAATTAATTAAAATAAATTTTAAAAATGACTAACAAAAATGATAAAAATACTATTTATGAAATTAACACCTTTAAACTAGTAGATTACAATTGTAAAAATATTAAAATTCCATTTTGACCTAAATAGTATAATAAATATAGTTATTGTAAAATATAGGCTATTATTGCATATAATATGTAATAGCATAGAAAATGCAAATGCAATTATAGGATGTCTCAACCCCAATTTGCCCCTGTAGGATGTCGTGATGAAACCTAGTCTCCATGACTAGGTAAGCCTAACAAATAATAATAACTTGACAGAAACAATTATCAAAATACAAAAACAAAGATCATTATTGATATAAACTTTCGATACATAACATAATCTGAACAGTACACTCCCTAAAACTGGTGGAACTGAGTCATAAGCTCTACAGAGTGTAACTAGAGTAACTACTACATCACTGTCCGAAAGAAAACACAACAGTAAATGAGAATAAGGGAATGTGACTCTGAGGCCTGCGGACGAGGAAAATGTATACCTTGAAGTCTCCCAATCAGCAACTCAATCAACTCTAGTGTCTAGCACGGGCATACGTGCCTAGATCTGCATACAAAAAAATGTGCAGAAGTGTAGCATTAGTATACCACAAAGATACCCAATAAGTATCCAAGCCTAACCTCAGTACAGTAGGGACGAGGCCAGGTCAAGATACATACTAGGATATAAATAAGAAGTACGGAAAAGTAAGAAGGGCAAATAATGAAAAGCAAGATATAACTGATATGAGACAAGATAATAACCTGAACAAATTCTGAAAACTAAGCATGGGTATACATAAAAGAAGCATCGGAACAAAACCCAAATGATCATACACGGACAATAACTGCTAGAACAAATAACAATGAAACAACAAGAAAGTTCCCACCAAAACTCTTTGCAACGTGAAATTAACAGCAAGAATCACCACGAGGTACTGCCTCGTGTATAATGAAATCACAACTGATGTACCGCCTCGTATAATCAAGAATCACAACCGAGGTATCGCCTCGAATACATATTTCTCAATTACAATCACAATCTTTCCTTATAACTCCGTGTGAGCCTTACATTTGAAATAGGTTTTAAAAATAGTTTTTCCCAAATAGCTACACCGTACATGCACTTTATCCCACCTTATGATACCGCGTGGCCTGATGCAGTTCCCCAACAAGCAACACATACAAAAGTCCCACCTTATACAACTGCATGCACATTACCCCAAGCCTTATACTGCCGCATGCACATCAATATCATACCACAATAACAATTCGCATCACAAGTGCCCATATATCACAACTTGCAAACATCAACAACACTACCAATGTTTCCACAACAATAGCCCATGGCTCCACTATAACGTATATAAGAATATCAAAAACAACTTCGAATGTAAAATACTCAATAAGATAAATGTCTCAACAATAGCCAACTTTGCCTCAACGTGATAACGACTTTCACAACTTCAACACCAAATAACTCAACAATGAGAGAAATAATGTATAACCACGATAATAGATAAGACTAACTTACAATAAAAGAGATAAACTATTGCAATGAGTTTCAAATAATGAAAATCAACAAGGAATAGGATAACATGAACAATTACTACAAGTAATGATAATCAATAAGGGAAGAGATAACACGATCAACAACTTCAATTAATGATACAAATCAATGAAGAGATAGTATGTAACAATAAAAGAGTCAACAAGTTCAACCAAGCATGAGAGCAATTTATCAAGTAGGATATAGAACAAGTGCTAAACAAGTCAATTAGGGCATGTAAGGATAGACTAACACAAATAAGGATAGATTAACTATGAGAATTTAGAACATGATATGGCATTTAAATTAAATCATGGAAATAGTCTAAGTAGCCTAAACCGGTCAAATACTACGTACAACCTGTATACCCACTCGTCACCTTGCATACACAGATTTCAGTTAGCACAATTGAATCAAATAATACCAATCCTAAGGGATAGTTTCCCCACACAAAGTTAGGCAAGACACTTACCTTAACTAGGTCAATTCAACACTTGGAAATATCTTTTCCCTTAATTAATGTCCCCACACGGCTCAAATCTAACCAAAATCGACTTAATATCATCAAACAATCCTAGGGAATTCAATTGCAATAGATAAAGCTAAGATCTTTACACTTTTCCCTAAAATGCAACAAAGGTCAACTCGAGGCCCGTCCGGTCAAAACCCGGGTCCAATGGTAGATTCCATCTACCCATGACCCCATGAGTTCATTTATGTGATTACTTTCAAAAACCAAGTCCAAATCGACTCTCAAAACTCAATTTCTTATTTTTCACAAACTTGACAAAGTTTCACAAATTTGCACTTTGATTCGCATGATTTAGATCTTAAAATCTAAGATATCTCAATGGAATATGATTAGAAATAGATTATAATCACTTACCCAAGATTTGTAGCTGAAAATCCCCTCTCGAAATCAACTCCTACCGAGTCTAGGGTATAAAAATGAGAAAATGATATATAAATCCTGACTTTCTGCCCTTATGTTTAGCTGCAGTTATCGCAATTGCGATATGGGTTCGCAAATGCGGCACTGAAGGACTGGGAAGCTCTTCGCAAATGCGAAGATGTGATCGCAATTGCGACCCTTGCTTCTCTCGCAAAAGTGACATTTTTGTCGCAAATACGAACTATGCAAATTGCAAACCACTTAACAATTGCAAGCCTGGCATCACAATTGCGACACCTGAGGCACCCCTTCTAAGCTTGCAAATGTGACCCTGGTGTTCGCAATTGCGACACTATAGCACCAGACACCAGTTTTCTTGCAATTTCAGTCAAAAACTCTCCGGAACATGTCCGAAACTCATCCGAGCCCTCGGGGCTCCAAACCAAGCATTCACATAAGTTTAAAACAATCATATGAACTCACTCGCGTGATCAAAACACATAAATAACATTTAAAACTACGAATTGAACTCTAAACGAGACAAAATTCTGTAGACAAATTCTAAATACCATAACGGACCTATTACAAGTCCCAAAATCAAATTCCGAGCTCGATAACTTAAAGTCAACCTACAGTCAAACCTTTCAAATTCAAATTGCCAAATTTTGGAAAATCAACATAAATCAACCTGCGGACTTTCGAAATACATTCCGGGCAAACGTCCAAGTCCAAAATCACGATATGAAACTATGGACCCTTGATTCTTGACTGGGAAGTTTAAATTAGAAAATGTTGACCAAACTTTGACTTCTGTGGAAATGACCCCGAAATAGTGTTTTTATGGCTCCATAGTTGAATATGTAGCTCGGTGCCTAAATTATCAGTAGGTGAAGTATGAACATCAGCGGCCAGGTGGTTTGCTTCATCAGCTTGATATTCCCGAGTGGAAATGTAAGCGTGTCACCATGGACTATATTGTTGGGCTCCTATGGACTCAGAAAAAGTTTGACGCAGTATAGGTGATTGTGGACAGGTTGACCAAGTCACCTCATTTCATTCCGGTAGTGACTACCCATTCTTCAGAGCAGTTGGCTCAAATTTTGTATCTGTTAGATTGTCCGACTTCATGGTGTACTTGTATCCATCATCTCTAACTGGGGTATACAGTTCACGTCCCATTACTGGAAAGCTGTACAACATGAGCTAGGCATACGGGTTGAGTTGAGTACAACATTTCACCCTAAGACGGACGGACAATCCGAGTGCACTATTCAGATATTGGAGGATATGCTTCGCGCTTGTGTTATGGATTTCAGGGGTGCTTGGGATCAGTTCTTGCCACTTGCGGAGTTTGCCTAAAAGAAAATCTACCAGTCAAGTATTCAGATTGCTCCGTACGAGGCTCTATATGGGAGACAATGTCGTTCTCTAGTTGGGTGGTTTGAGCCGGGAGAGGCTAAGTTATTAGGCACATATCTGGTTCGAGATGCTTTGGAGAAAGTGAAGATAATCTAGGATCGGCTTCGTACCGCCCAGTCTAGATAGAAGATTTATGCAGATCGAAAGGTTCGTGATGTTGCATTTTGGAGAGCGAGTCTTTCTCCGGGTTTCACCCATGAAGGGTGTGATAAGGTTTGGGAACACAAAACGAACGATCGGGTCTTTACATTCTACCCCTCTTAAAACAAATGTTCGTCCTCGAACGTGCATAAGGACATACCTGAAGTGGTGTATAGATGAGGATAACGACTCCGCATGTTGTGCTTGGTCTTCCAGGTTGGCTCCTCGACCGGATGACCCCTCAATTGAAGTAATAATACTCTTTGACCTCAATTTCTGCACCTGTCGGTCCAAGATAGCCACAGGCTTCTCACAATAGGTCAAATCCTCATCCAATTGGACTGTGCTGAAGTCTAGAACATAAGACATATCACCATAATACTTTCGAAGTATAGATACATGGAACACCGGATGAATCGCAGATAAACTAGGTAGAAAAGAAAGCTTGTAGGCCACCTCCCCAATCCTCTCAAGGATCGCAAAAGGTCTGATATACGTAGGTCTCAACTTGCCCTTCTCTTTCTTTTATGTATTCCCATGTTTAGTTTTCGGTATTTTTTCGGGTTATTATCTTGTCTCGTATCAGTTATATCTTTCTTTCCATTATAATCCCTTATTACTTTTTCATACTGCTTATTTATATCCTAGTAGGTGTCTTGACCTCGCCTTATCACTACTCTACTGAGGTTAGGCTTGATAATTACTGTGTACCATTGTCGTGTACTGATACTATGCTTCTGAACATTCTTTTTGTGCAGATCCAGGTACGCCTGCCCGTGCCGGACGCTAGAGTTGATTGACTTGCTAATTGGGAGACTTCATGGTATACCTGGTCCACGTCTGCAGGCCTCGAAGTCACCTTCCCTTATTCTCATTTACTGTTGTATTTTCTTTCTAACAGTGATGTAGTAGTTACTCTAGTTATACTCTGTAGAGCTTATGACCAGTTCCACCGGTTTTAGGGAGCATACTGTTGAGATTATGTTATGTATCAAAAGTTTATATCAGTAATCAACTTTGTTTTAGGATTTTGATAATTGTTTCTGTCAAGTTATTATTATTTGTTAGGCTTACCTAGTCGTAAAGACTAAGTGTCATAACGAAACCTACAGAGGGAAATTGAGGTCGTGACAAGTTGGTATCAGAGATCTAGGTTCATAGGTGTTACGAGTCATATGTAGGTTTAGTAGATAGGTACAGAGACGTCTGTACTTATCTTCGACAGGCTACGAAATTGTTAGGAAAACTTCACTTCTTTGATTCCTTATCGTGCAAATTGCTTGATTTCGAAAACTGAATCTTTGACTTTCTATTCTCTCACAGATGGTGAGGACATGCACCGTTGGATCTGATGATCAGACACCCGCACCCCCTACTTAAGCCGCGAGAGGCCGGGGCTAGGGCCGAGGCCGGGGCAGAGGCCGAGGAGGGGCACATGGTATAGCCAGAGCACCTTCTCGAGCTGCGACAGAGGAACCATCAGTAGCTCCAGTCGGGGAACAGGCACCCGAGGTGCCTATTGCCACCCCAGCACTTCAGAATACCCTCACACAGTTCTTGAGCATGTTCGGTACCTAAGCTCAGGGGGGTTGATCCCACTTGCACCAGCCACATCTCAGACTGGGGAGGAGCCTAGACTCTTATGGCGCGTACCCCAGAGTAGCGGGTCCAGGTTTATGAGGCCCAAGAGGTTATACTGGTATAGCCTGTTGCTCCGGTTCAACCCGTGGTTAGGGCAGTAGTATCTGAGGAAGAGTTGCTTAGGCTCGAGTGGTTCAAGAAATATCACCCTCCTACTTTCAGTGGTTTCGCTTCAGAGAATGTGCATGGTTTTCTTGAGTAGTGCCACCGTATTCTCTACAATATGGGTATTGTGGAGACGAGTGGGGTTGCTTTTACTACCTTCCAGCTATCCGAAGCGGCATAATAGTGGTGGCGAGAGTTCGAAGAGGGTAGCCCAGCCGAGGCAGCTTAACGTACTTAGACTTGGTTTTTAGAGTTATTCTTGAGAGTGTTTATTCCTAAGACCTTTCGGAATGCTTAGAAAATAGAGTTTGAGCAACTGCGTCAGGGTACTATAATAGTGAAGGAGTATTCCATCCGATTCAATGATCTGTCTAGACATGCACCTGCTTTGGTTTTTACAGTCAGAGAGTGAGTTTGTCGATTCATCGAGGGGCTCAACTATGGTATTAGATTCAACATGGCTACGGAGTTGGAGTCATATACTCTGTATCAGTAGGTGGTTGAAATTGCACAAAGGTTGGAGGGTATGCGAGGCCGTGCGTGAGATGATAAAGAGGCCAAGAGGCCTCGTGGTACGAGAGGATTTAGTGGTGGTCACGCTAAAGCTACAACCAGTCATGGTAGAGGCTATGTGAGCCGTCCAGTTCATTCAGCATTTCCAGCTTCTAGTGGTGCTCCGGTTGTTTTGATGTCTCAGGTTGCACACTTTGCTCAGCCACTTTCTAGTGCACCTCCTGCATGGGGTGCCTTCAGCGGTCAGTCCAGCCGACCAAGCCTGAGCTAGTCCCAGCCACCACGCCCACCGAGAGCTTGCTTTGAGTGAGGTGATACCCGCCAGATGGTTAGAGACTGCCCCAGACTCAGGAGGGGTGCACCTCCACAGGCTACTCAGGCTTCACGGGTTCGATCAGGTCCAAAGACTACTCAGGCCATGGTTGCTGCCCCAATTTCCGCTCTACCCACTTAGCCAGCTAAGGGTGGGGGACGGGCAGTAGAGGTTTCCCTAATGGGGGAGGCGAGGCCAGATTCTATGCTTTTCCGGGTAGAACAGAGGCAATTGCTTCAGACTCGGTCATTATAGGTATGGTTTCGGTATGCCATAGAGATGCATCAGTCTCATTTGATCCGAGATCCACTTATTCATATGTGTCATCTAACTTTGCTCCGTATTAGGATATATCATGTAATTCCTTGAGTTCCCCTGTTTATGTGTCTACACCTGTGGGAGATTCTATTATTGTGGACCGCGGTTGTGTTTAGTTATTATTGGTGGTTTTGAGACCAGAGTTGATCTATTGTTACTTAGTATTGTAGACTTTGATGTTATCTTAGGTATGGACTGGTTGTTGCCCTATAATGCTATTCTAGACTGTCACGCCAAGACTTTGATGCTGGCTATGCCAGTATTGCCACGGTTAGAGTGGAGGGGTGCATTAGCTTATGTTCCTAGCAGGGTTGTATCATTTCTAAAGGCTCAGCGGATGGTTGAGAAGGTATGTGATGCTTATCTAGCCTTCGTGAGGGATACCAGTGGTAATACTCCTACCGTTGAGTCAGTTCTGGCAGTGAGAGACTTTCCAGATATATTTCTAGAGGATCTTCCATGCATGCGACCCTATAGGGATATCAATTTTGGTATTGACTTGTTGCCGGGCACTCAGCCCATTTCTATTCCACCATATCGCATGGCCCCAGGGGAGCTGAAGGAGTTAAAGGAGCAGTTGCAAGTGTTACAAGAGGGTTTCATTCGGCCTAGTTTGTTGTCGTGGGGCGCTCCGGTATTATTTGGGAAGAAGAAGGATGGTTCTATGCACATGTGTATTGATTATCGACAGTTGAACAAGGTTATAGTGAAGAATAGGTATCCATTGCCACACATTGATGAATTATTTTACCAGCTACAAGGTGCCAGAGTGTTCTCAAATATTGATTTACGGCCAAGTTATCACCAGCTGAAGATTCGGGATTCGGATATCTCGAAGACTTCCTTCAGGACTCGATATGGTCACTACGAGTTCCTCGTGATGTCATTTGGGCTGACCAATGCCCGAACAACATTTATGCACCTGATGAATAGTGTATTCTAGCCTTATCTTGATTCATTCGTCATTGTGTTTATTGACGACGTCTTGGTGTACTCTTGCAGTCGGAAAGATCATGAGCAGCACTTGAGGATCGTGCTCCAGACCTTGAGAGAGAAGAAGTTATATGCAAAGTTCTCAAAGTGTGAATTCTGGCTTGATTCGGTGGCCTTTTTTGGTCATGTGGTGTAGAGTGAATGGATCAAGGTAGATCCGAAGAAGATTGAAGATGTATAGAGTTGGCCCAGACCGTCTTCAGCCACTAAGATCTAGAGTTTCCTTGGTTTGGCCGGGTATTATCTTTATTTCGTAGAAGGTTTCTCATCTATTGTTGCACCTATAACCAAATTGACCCAGAAGGGTGCTCCGTTCAAATGGACCGATAAGTGTGATGCGAGCTTTTAAAAGCTCAAGAGTGCTTTGACTACAACCAGTGTTGGTGTTACCTATGGGTATGGGGTCTTATATTATGTATTGTGACGCGTCACATATTGGCCTTGGCACGGTGGTAATGCAAGACAGTAGGGTGATTGCCTACGTGTCTCGACAACTAAAGACCCATGAGAAGAATTATCCAATGCATGGCTTGGAGTTGGCAGCCATTGTTCATGCATTGAAGATCTGGCGGCATTATTTGTATGGTGTTCCTTGTGAGGTCTTTACCAACCACCGGAGTCTACAACATCTGCTCAAACAGAAATATCTTAACTTGCAACAGTGGAGGTGGTTAGAATTGCTTAAGTACTATGATATCACCATTCGGTATCATCCTGGGAAGGCCAATGTGGTGGCAAATTCCTTTAGTCGAAAGGTGGAAAGTTTGGGTAGTTTAGCAAATCTACCGATAGCAGAGAGACCATTAGCATTGGAGGTTCAGGCCTTAGTCAACCAATTTGTTAGATTGGATGTTTTGGAGCCCATCTGAGTTCTTGCTTGTGTGGTTTCTCGGTCTTCTCTATATGACCGTACCATAGAGCGTCAGTGTAATGACCCAACCGGCCATTTTGACTTTTAGAATCTCGTTCCCCTAAATAAAACTCCTCGTATGTGCTTTTATTACTTTATGACTTGCGGGGATGGTCAGTTCGGGATTTGGAAGTGTTGGGGTTGAAATTGGAACACTTAGTTCTTTAATTTGGCTTAAAAAGCCAAGGATGGACTTCTGTCAATATTTTGAGAAAACGACCTCGGAATCGGGATTTGACGGTTCCAATAGGTTCGTACGATGATTTTGGACTTGGGCGTATGTTCGAATCGGGTTTTGGACAACCCGGGAGCATTTCAAAGCTTAATAGTAAGAATCAACTATTTGAAGGTTTAATGTTCTTTAAATTTTGTTTGGAGGTTTTGGAGTAATTGAAGTCTTTTTGGAATTCCGAGTAGTTTAAGTATGTTTCAGCGCGGTCGGAGTAAGTTTGAAGAATTTGAAATTTCTAAGTTGAATCAATTAGGTTTGAGGTGTGATTCTTAGTTTTGGTATTGTTTTACACGTTCCGAGGGTTCGAGCGAGTCCGTTTTATGATTTCAAACTAGCTGGTATGTTCGAGCGGGACCCCGGGGGCCTCGGGGTGTTAACCGGACGAGGCTCGAATCAATTTTGGAAATTGGAGCAACTACTGAAGCTTCCAGCTTCTGCTGCAATTGCACCTGCAGTTGGGAAGTCGCAGGTGCGAAGGAGCAGGTGCAGAAGCGAAAATGGCGCAGGTGCGAGGGCATTGGTCGCACCTGCGGATGTGCAGAAGCGACCCACTTCACTACAGGTGCGAAGCCAAGCCAAAAAGAGAAATGTGTAGCTGCGAGGCTTTCTCCATAGGTGTGGAGTCGCAGGTGCGGAAATGACTGTTGGACAGAATGATAAAAGGGGGCGAGGCTCAATCATTTTAGTCCGTTTTTCCTCCATTTTCGGCCGATTTTAGAGATTTTTGAGGGGGATTTCAATTAGCAAATTTAAGGTAAGTTAATTCTACCCACATTGAGTTAAATACATAGATTATGGGTATATTATAACCTGTAAATCATAGAAATCAAGGGTTAGAGAAAATACATAGATTTGTATAAAAATGAGATTTTAGCCACGAAAATGGTTATGAAATTGGATGAAAATTATATATTTGAGTTCTTGGGATTATGGGTATCGGTTTCCTCCAAATATTTTTGGAATCCGGGCAGTGGGCCCGGTGTTAATTTTAGGAAATTACCATTTTGGATAGGGTAATTTATTTAATAGTCTAATTTCAAATTTTTGAGCATGTATTAATTATTTTATATACCTTTTGGTTAGTTTCGGATTTTTCGGCATCGAATTGAGATTTTTCGTGACATTGTGATCGGGAAGTGGTCTTTGAGACAAGGAAGTCTCCTGCCTAACCTTGTAAGAGGGAATTTACCCTATAGGCGATTCACATTAATAATTATTGCTAATTGTTGGGGCTACGTACGCACGAGGTGACGAGAGTCCATGCGTACCTACTAATTATGTTAATGTCCGGGTAGTTTAGGACTCAAATCATGAATTACTTGAGATAATTGCTCCTTTTATTTAATTAAATTACTGGAATTATATTGTAAATTGTTTGAGGAAATAATAAAAGATCGAAACTTCATATACTCGAATTTTGTGTAAGTTATTGAATTGTTAATAGAGATTGAACATCCTACGTGTTAATATTATAATAACTTCTCATTTCGGAGGTTCATAAGAAATGTCCTCCTTTCTTATGGAGCGGGCCGAACGCCTCAGCAGTATAGATGCATCTATGGATTATGCCACACGTCCCTCGGTAGTGTACACGACACTCTGAATCAGGCCGTACGATCTCGGCAGAAATCGTGCCTAATAATAATAATTACACGATACCTTGATATTTTAATTGCTGCTGGTGAAATTAATTGATAAATTGGAAATTATTGAAATGTAAGGAATTAATTATTTCTGCTTGTTAAGAAAATTATTATTGTTCATCTAAAAATCATGTTTAATTCAATATATTCTATTGCAATATATGGACCCATAGTGAGTGTCAAAGTCAACCTCTAGTCACTACTTCTTCGAGATTACGCTTGATACTTACTGGGTACACATTGTTTACGTACTCATGCTACACTTGTTGCACCTTTTGTGCAGCACCTGAGACAGGTACTATCGGAGGACCTATCAGAGCGCACCCATATTATCTAGAGGCTTAGTGGTGAGCTGCCTTTCTGAGCTGTTCTGCAGCAACTAGTGCCTCTTCTTGTTTTTGTATTTTGTCTATTTTATTTCAGACAGTATTTAGAATTTTGTATAATCTACTCGATGCTCATACACTTGTGATACTAGGTCTTGGCATACACTAGTAGAATTTGTGGATTTAATTATTTTAATTGGGATTTAATTTATCTTATTTTTCTCATATCTTCTTAATTTGTTTGAAATTTCGAGGAGTTTGATTACTCGGATTACTTTTTTTAAAGAAATACATATATGATTAAATCATTAGTTGGCTTGCCTAGCTGGGATGTTGGGCTCCATCACAACCTATAGGTGAGTTTCGGTCATGACAATCAGTATGACGACCCCATTTTCTTGTCCTCAAGGACACAGTTTAGCATGGCGATGCCAAGGAGGTTACTATTTGGGACGACGATGTGTTGCGGATGTAGGGCCAGTTATGTGTGCCCAATGTGGATGGTTTACGTGAGTTGATACTTCAGGAGGCTCACAGTTCGCGGTACTCCATTCATCGTGGTGCCGCTAAGATGTATCAGGACTTGAGACAACACTATTAGTGGAGGAGGATGAAGAAGGACATCATCTAAACAAAACCCAAATGATCAAATACGGACAACAACTTCTAGAACAAATAAGAATGAAACAACAAGAAATGTTCCCACCAAAACTCTTTGCAACGTGAAACAAACATCAAGAATCACAACGAGGTACCGCCTCATGTATAATGAAATCATAACCGAGGTACCGCTTCGTATAATCAAGAATCACAACCGAGGTACCGCATCGAATACACATTTCTCTATTTCAATCACAATCTTTCCTTATACCCCATCGTGAGCCTTACATTTGAAATAGGCTTTGAAAATAGTTTTCCCGAAATAGCTACACGCACCTTAGCCCACCTTCGTCCTGTGGCTTCACATAGTTCCCCTACAAGAAACACGCATATAATTCCCACCTTATACCGCAGCATACACATTAACCCCAAGCCTTATACCGCCGCATGCGCGTCAATAGCATATCACAATAACAATTCGCACCACAAGTGCCCATATATCACAACTTGCCAACAACAACAACAACAACAACAATACCAATGTCTCCACAACAATAGCCCATGTCTCCACCATAACATATACAAGAATATCAACAATAACAATGAATGTAAAATGCTCAATAATATAAATGTCTCGACAATAGCCAACTTTGCCTCAACGTGATAACGACTTTCACAACTTTCACACCAAATAACTCAACAATGAGAGAAATAATGTATAACCACGATATTAGATAAGACTAACTCACAATAAAAGAGATAACATATAGCAATGAGTTTCAAATAATGAAAATCAACAAGGAATACGATAACATGAACAATTAATTCAAGTAATGATAATCAATAAGGGAAGAGATAACACGATCAATAACTTTAATTAATGATAATTAACTATGAAGAGATAGCGTGTAACAATAAAAGAGTCAATAAGTTCAACCAAGCATGTAAAGATAGACTAACCAAGAGATTGTGAGTTCGAGTCACCCCAAGAGCAAGGTGGGGAGTTCTTGGAGGGAAGGATGCCGAGGGTCATTTGGAAACAGCCTCTCTACCCCAGGGTAGGGGTAAGGTCTGCGTACACACTACCCTCCCCAGACCCCACTAGTGGGATTATACTGGGTTGTTGTTGTTGTTGTTGTGTAGAACAAGTGCTAAACAAGTCAATTAGGGCATGTAAGGATAGACTAACACAAATAAGGATAGATTGACTATGAGATTGACTAACACAATTAAATCATGGAAATAGTCTAAGTAGCCTAAACCGGTCAAATACCACGTACAACCCGTGTATCCACTCGTCACCTTGCGTACACGAATTTCACTTAGCACAATTGAATCAAACAATACCAATACAAAGGGGTAGTTCCCCCACACGAAGTTAGGCAAGACACTTACCTCAATTAGGCCAATTCAACCCTCGGAAATATCTTTTCCTTTAACGTCCTCTTAAACACGGCTCAAATCTAACCAAAATCGACTTAATATTACAAACAATGCCAAGAAATTCAATTGCAATAGATAAAGCTAAGAGAACCTTGAAAATGCGGCATTAAAGGACTATGAAGCTCTTCGCAAATGCGAAGATAAGTTTGCAATTGCGACCCCTGTTGCCCTCGCAAATGCAACATTTTTGTCGCAAATACGAACTACCCAAATTCCAGACCATATTTCAATTGCGAACCTGTCATCGCAATTGCAACACCTGAGGCCCTCCTGTTAAGCTAGCAAATGCGACCCTAGTGTTCGCAATTGCAACACCAGAGCACCAGTCACCAGTTTTCTTGCAATTTTAGTCCAAAACACTCTGGAACATGTCTGAAACTCACCTGAGCCCTAGGGGCTCCAATCCAAACATCCCACATAAGTCTAAAACCATCAAACGAACTTGCTCGCATGATCAAAATATAGAAATAATATTTTAAACTACGAATTGAACTCTAAAACGCATGAATTTCAAAGAAATTTGCATTTCTAGAATTAAAACTAAACGTCTGAATCCTATCAAATCAACTTCAAATGACACCAAATTTTGCAAACACGTTCTAAATACAGTAATAGACCTATTCCAAGTCCCAAAATCAATTTCCGAGCTCGATAGCTAAAAGTCAACCTACGGTCAAAGCTTTCAACTTTAAATTGCTAAATTTCGGTAAATCAACATAAATCAACCTAAGGACTTCCGAAATCAATTTCAGACATACTTTCAAGTCCTAAATCATTATACGAAGCTATCGGAGCAATAAAAATAGAGTTCCAGCATCGTTTTCACAGAAGTCAAAGTTTGGTCAATATTTTCTAATTTAAACTTCTAAGTCAAACATTAAGGGCTCAAATCAACCTGAAAGCTTCCCGAAATGAAACTAACTGACCCCGCAAGTCATAAAATCATAAACACACATGTGTGACGCAATAAAAGGGATAACGGAGAATAATTACATAAAACGACCAATCGGGTCATTACGTAGGAAGTGATATGAAATATCATAAAATATGCATATAGTATTATTACGGTATAAATCACTCATAAATAATTTAAAGAAATTATAATTATATTATTTATCACTTATAAATCACAAGTTCAATTAAAAATGCTTGTAATTTAAAAAGAAATATTTGCATAGGAACTCCATGATAATAATTTTGAAAACATGCGATGAAGATAATAAATTAATATTTAAACACGTGATGAAGTAATAATGCAGGGAAATATCTTATAAATAATACTTAAAAATATATAAAATATACTAACACACAAAGGCTAAGTGGAAAAATATGAGAGCAAAATTGAGTATCAATAACTGCCCCTCTTTACCCTAGAATGATGAAAGAATTGTCGGGTAAAGATATTTAGATGATAATCAATTTTGACCGATCGAATGAGAACATGATATGATATGTTCAAAATATGGGGGTCGAACCCTGGTTCTTGGGTTGCCAACATATCCCTGGTTTACGGAATCAGACCGTGTGTAGTTCTGGATCAAAAGACGAACGTTGCCTCGGGAATTATGAGAAATGGCTGCACGCTTTGAAGAGTGATTTCCTTTGTGTAGGGTGGTTTCGTGAACGGTTGATGTCATAGATTGAAAGTATGGGTGACGATTACGAAAAAGGTAAAGGAATTGCTCGGTTATTGGTTGGACGTTACTTGGAGATACCAACGGAATGTAAACGTTTGAACTGAAACTGGAGCAAGAATTGCTCCCATTTGATGAACGGTTATCTCTTGTGTTACTCGTAAAGCTTAAAATACAACTAATACGGAAAAGCATACACATACATAACAGTTATAATATCATTGTTGCGAGTGCGAGAATTTAGACATTATGCAAATTCCCTTTGGAGAATGAAAGATGTCCTTGGAGGATGCAAATGATGTCCTTAGACTATGACATCTTGGGCCATAAAATGTATAATAAGGGTATTCAAAGGTTGTTGCACCCTATTTTGTGCTAGTCAAGACAGGATTCAACTTGTGGTGCCTCTGTTGTTGATAAAAGAGAGTCGCCACCTAATATTTAAAGGTATACTAGGATACCTATTTAATTACTAGGTCATATTCGTCATTAGTATGCTAACCGGTGAGATTATGGGTAAGGGTTCTTCTTTTTCTAAGGGGAAGGTGTTAAGCATCCCTTAAAATCTACTTTAGGTAGCTCCATAGGACTTAGACTAAGTTTGGGATATATTATTTATAAAATGCTTTGATTAGTGATAAGGAATGTTGCTTACTGTATACCTAAGGGGAGAGTATGATATTGATAGAAAGAATGTGATATCCTAAAGGGATACGAGTTTATGAACAAGTTCATAAGATATATTAAAAGAGTCTTGAAATTGGTTTATAAGTGGTCTAGATTTTACAAGCTTGTAAAAGAGATGGATTTATGAAAATACTTCAATCTGGGGAATGGTTATTTATATAATTCTAAAGGGTGTTTTGTAAAAAATGTGAGCCTAAAATTACCTTAGATTCTGAAGATTTTTTAAGAAGAGGTTATTTTGTTGAAAATCCTTTAGGGCAATGGTTCTTGAAATTCTGATTTTTCCTTTGAAAATGAAGCTGAGATCTGATTCCCCCTTTTGAATCAAAGCTGTTGTTTTGATAAGTTCTGGATTTTAAAATATTTAAAGGAAAGAAAGGTGAGCGAAAAATATAATCATTTGCGAGCAAATTATGGTTAGCGAATTAAGGATATACTACTAACTAATTTTCCCTTGTAAATCCTATATTGTTTAAGGCTTGCCTAAGTTTATAATAAAGCATAAGAGAAAAAGCACGTGATCTAATATATGTGTTATATACATGAGAGATAAAACAATAATAAAGACATAACAAATACAACTAACATTAATTTAAACTAACAAAAGTAGTAAATTGTACTAACGAGATAGTAAATAATGATAAAAGAGTTGAGGAAAAGAGGACTGGACTCTGTGGTTGGGCCTCAAGGGAAATAGGACTAGCGGTAAAGAAGATGCGGATATGGCTGACTTTGGACTCCCCAACGGAATGCAATAAGGCTGGAATTGAGCCTGAGTTCATCAGGAACTCAGAGGCCCAAACAGATGTACATGTCTAAAAGTAAGAAAGTCATTAGATACAAATTCAAAACATTCAACATATTTTAACAACAAATTACACTACCGAACAGATAACTGAAACATGAATAGTATTAATAATGTGGAAGAATCATATATCGATGTGGTGGTTTTACTTAGCAAATAATTCACATTGGAAACCTTTTGTTGCAATTTAATTATTAAACCCTTAAAGAAATGAATGTGTTAATGAATACAGGGCTAAGGAGGGAACCCCACTCGAGGTCGATGCTCCCTGTGGATCCCCTGACACTTCAAAGCTCCCAAGGGACTCAAGGCCTAGGGCAATGCTTGTGTTGGGGAGGGAAACCCTACCCATAGTCGAACTCTACTCCCAAATACCCTTAAATACTAACGACATATTTTCCTTACGGGTTTAAGTGCCAATAAGTCCCTTCCAATATAAACTAAATACTAAATATTACTTACCACCCCTTCCAATATAAACTAAATACTAAATATTACTTACCACAAACATATATACACTTTCCCCTTAATAAAACAAGAGAACACAGTTTGTCTTTAACTACTAAATAAAGAATACATATCAAGCAAACCTAAAGGGCTGACTTTTGAACACATATAGAGGAGGAACATAAGTTTCATATCATACTATTTGCAGGAGTAAGTCATCAAGAAACAACATATTTAAAGAGAAAATGGGCATGCAGAACCCATGTAGACAGCAGCACAAGAAATGCAGATACCCCTGCCTTAGCAGACTGGATGTAAACTACTCAATTTGTTATTAACACATGCAAGGATTAATAATACTATTTAACATCTCAAAGATCATCAAAACAGATTCATACAAACAACCATGGTCCACCATTGTTATCAAGGGCATCAGAAATAAAATTAAACTCTCAACATGACTATTAATTAACAGATTTAAACATGTCTCCCTTGAATGAAACGGCACGTGGGACTCGTACACTCTTGGTCTAACAGGGGGTGGAGCATGCTCCCTCGTCAAATCAGGTCTAGCATTCTCTTCCTCCTCATCATCACCCTCATCTGAGAAGGGTGTGTCATTTCCAGACTCATCGGCATTGTTGTCATAATCACTATTCTCTTCCTGACTCTGTGCATCTGCCATATCCCGATTAAATATGTCGTCTTCGGACAATTGAGTAAGGACAGGACCTTCAGGATGCTCGTTTTCACTGCACAACCAACAAAATAATGAGTTACTCAAATTGATAAATACTTTACATATAGCTATATCACTTCACTTACAAATCGTAATGTGATGACATCCCATAATGAACATTTAATTGGGTATAATTATATTTATTAATTGTTGAGTGATATTAATGGTATTCTTGTTGTCTGTTGTGCATATAACTGGTTGTTTTATCCTGCCCTTATTATTATTTATTTCCTATTATTTTGTATATTATATTGCACAGGTTATTAGACTAGTGAGTGTCTTGACTGTACCTCGTCTCTACTCCATTGAGGTTAGTCTTGATACTTA
>AWOL01S0085499.1:84122-114806 GCA_000715115.1 Nicotiana otophora
CGGACTTGAAAAGAGTTAAAGCTGGATCGTAAGGATTCAAGGTAGAGCTGCTTGGTCGTCGCAGTCCTTTGGAGTCTTTTCATTTCATTGTACTGTTAATTTTAATCAAAACATATTGTATATTCGGTCCTCGTGATCATTTCATGTATTCAGTTAGAGTTCGTGACTCAGTACTACCAGTCTTGGGAGGTTGTATATTCATATTTATTCCACTGTTAGTTTTGGTTACTTATTTAATTAAAAAAAATGGCTCCAAAAATATAATTGAAATCGGCTTACCTAGTCTTAGAGACTAGGTGCCATCACGATACATGTGGTGGGATTTTGGGTTGTGACACCGAATGATTGAGCTGGCGGTTTGCTACATACCAGACTTCGATTGGCAAAGCCAACATTCGATTTGTACAGGATGCTCCGATTGATTGAGCAGGCGGTTTTCTATATACAGGACTTCGATTGGCAAAGCCAACGTTCGATTTGTACAGGGTGCTCTGATTAATTGAGCAGGGGGTTTGCTATTTACAAATTTTTGTATCAGCTGTATGATTCCGAGATACCTGCAGAGAATTCAAGAGTTAGCTTTAGCTGTGCTTGAAAATTTTAAGTAAAAAAGGGGAGAGATAATATTAGGTAAGTGGCGGGTCCGATATTTCCACACTATGGTCCCAGCGATTCTTTACTCCCTATTGATCTTGCACTCAAAGAAAGCTTCTTAGTAGGGCCCGGGGGGGGAGTTGGTTTGCGTCGACCGTGATATTGATTTTGCCCTAGCCTTTGACATGATTGCGCCACGAAGTTCGATATATGAAACATATTACTTTATATATATATTTTAGAAAATATTTTGAAAATACTTATTTCTTTTAAGGCAAATGTCGTCATTCCGGATTATGATATGTTGCGAAAGGTTCTCTACACGCGAATGTATCCCTTAGACAACTTCGTCCCGTCGTTATTGATCTTCCGTGATGTCTCTGACAATGCGGCCACTTGCTGTTGCGACTGCATCCTAATTAAGGCTAGTGCATTACAGAGGTTTCCTAAGGTTATGATTGAACCCTTTCAGGTTGCCCACGTATCCAAAATGGAATCAGGTCTGAATGTAGTTCGTGGGATAGTGATGAAATATGATAAAACGACCGAATGTTACTCAAACAGCCTACGGATCCAAAAGGGAATCAGGTCGGAATGTAGTTCAATTACAACAGATGCAAAATGATGAGATTAAGAAATGACAATGGCAGAGTCTGACTCAGACATCAGATGTATCCAAGTGGAATCAGGCCAGAACGTAATTCAATTATAAAAGATGACTTAATCCGATAAGGATTGCCTACGTATTCGTTTTTGAGGAAATCAAGTCGGTGTTGTTCATGAACAACATACAAAAATGATATTTGGTTTCTCTATTACAAGAGAAAGAGGAATAACCGAACCCTACGTGGGTTGCCTGCATATCCCTCAGTGGGAAGTCTAGTTGAGCGTAGTTCTATTACATCAAAAACCTAACTCTATCTATCTTCATGCATAATATCTCTTGATTGTGTCCGAGTTGATTGGCTTCGTGCTGACTCTTTCATCCATTTCTACTAATATTAGAGCTCCACCAGACAGTGCTCTATGAACCATGTAAGGATCATTCCAGTTTGGTGCAAACTTCCATTTAGCTTCTTCTTGATGGGGAAAGATTTTCTTCAGAACCAACTGCCCCGGAGTGAATTGGCGAGGCTTCACTCTTTTGTTAAATGCACTAGCCATCCTGTTCTAGTATAGTTGTCCATGACACACAACATCCATTCTTTTCTCATCAATGACCATGATTTGTTCTTGCCTGACCCGTATCCACTCTGCATCGTCCAATTCTGCTTCTTGAATGAATCTTAAGGACGATATTTCAACTTCTGCGGGTATCACTGCTTCGGTGCCGTATACCAACATATACGTCGTCTCCCTTGTAGATGTTCTCATGGTAGTCCGGTAACCTAATAATGCGAAAGGTAACTTCTCGTGCCATTGTCTATGATTCTCCACTATCTTTCGCAAAATCCTCTTGATATTCTTATTGGCTGCCTCAACTGCCCCATTCATTTGTGGTCTGTAAGCTGTGGAATTGTGGTGGACGATTTTGACTTCTCGCAGATTTCTCTCATGAGGTCGCTATTGAGGTTAACAAAATTGTCAGTGATGATGGACTCTGGTATCCCAAATCTGCAAATGATATTGTTCCGGACAAAATCTGCCACCACCTTCTTTGTGACGTCCTTGTAAGTAGATGCCTTGACCCATTTGGTGAAATAGTCAATGCTACCAAAATGAAATGATGTCCATTTGATGTTGCAGCTCTATGGGTCCTATCATATCCATGTCCCAGGTGGCAAAAGCCCGGGGTGATCCCATTACATTTAACTCATTTGGTGGAATCTATATGAAATTTTCGTGAATCTGGCACCGGTGACACATCTGCGCATAGTGTATACTGTCGATTTCCATAGTCATCCAAAAGTATCCAGCTCTCAAAATCTTCTTGTCTAACATGAACCTGTTCATGTTGTGTCCGCATGTCCCTGCGTGTATTTTGTCCAACAGTCTGGTTGCTTCGGCGGCATCTACATATCTCAGTAAACCTAAGTATGGGGTGCTTCTGTACAAGACTTACCCGTTGAGGAAAACGTTGTTTTCCAACCTTATGAGGGCTTATTTTTTACCATTAGTGGCATTGTCTGGGTACTTTTGGATCGCAATGAACTTCTTGATGTCGTGATACCAAGGTTTACCATCTGGTTCTTCATTCACATGGAAGCAATATGCATGTTGATCCTTGATTTCTATCTCAATGGGGTCGATATAGTTCTTTTCTGGATGTTGAATCATAGACGATAAGGTCACAAAGGCTTCAGTGAACTCATTTTGAATTCTTGGGACATGCTTGAACTCAATATTTGTGAACTTCTTGTTCAACTCCTTCACGCAGTGCATGTACGGCAGTATCTTGACATTCTTAGTTGACCATGCTCCTGGGACTTGGTGGATCAGCAAATCGGAATCTCCTATGACCAAAAGTTCTTTGATGTTCATGTCGACTGCCATTTTGATTCCAAGGATGCATGCCTCGTATTCAGCCATATTATTGGTACAAGGGAATCTTATCTTTGCCGATGCTGGATAGTGTTGTCCAGATTCTGAAATTAGGACTGCCCCAATCCTGACTCCTCTGAAGTTTGCTACTCCATCGAAGTACATCCTCCACCCAGGGTATAATTCTGCGATATCTTCCCCGGCAAATAGTACTTCTTCATTAAGGAAATACGTGGTAAGTGGTTCGTAATGCCTATCCACTGGTTTCTCGACAAGGTGGTCAGCTAAAGCTCCTCCTTTGATAGCCTTCTGAGTTATGTACACAATGTCAAATTCGTTGAGGAGAATTTGCCATTTAGCTAGATTTCCGGTAGGCATTGGCTTCTAAAAAGTTTACTTGAGAGGGTTGAGCCGAGATATCAAATGCGTGGTGTATGCCAACATGTAATGCCTTAGCTTCTGAGCTATCCAAGTCAGATCACAACAAGTGCATTCTATCAAAGTATACTTCGCCTCGCATGGTGTGAACTTCTTGCTTAAGTAGTAGATGGCCTGCTCCTTTCTCCCAATTTCGTCATGCTGCCCCAATATGCAGCCGAAGGCATTGTCCAAGACTAAAAAATAAAGCAACAATGGTTTCCCTGGTTCAGGGGGAACCAACACTTGCGGGTCTGAAAGATATACTTTGATTTTTTCGAAGGCTTTCTGGCACTCCTTCGTCCATTTTGTGGCAGCATCCTTCTTTAGCAGCTTAAAAATGGGTTCGCACATTACTGTGGACTGGGCTATGAAGCGACTGATGTAATTCAACCTTCCCAAGAAACTCATGACATTTTTTTGTCTCTTTGGTGGTGATAATTCCTGGATGGCCTTGATTTTTTATGGGTCCAACTCTATCCCCTTCCTGCTTCTAATGAAACCCAATAGTTTTCCAGCGGGGACTCCGAATGCGCACTTTGCTGGATTCAACTTCAAATTGTACATTCGCATGTTTTCGAAAAATCTCCTCAAGTCATCCAAGTGCTCTGAACTCTTTCGAGATTTTATGATGACATCATCCACATACACTTCAATCTCCTTATGAATCATGTCGTGAAAGATGGTTGTCATGGCCTTTATGTAGGTGGCGCCAGCATTCTTGAGACCGAATGGCATAACCCTATAACAGTAGACTCCCTAGGGCGTGGTGAATGTTGTCTTCTCTATGTCCTCCTCGTGCATCAAGATCTGATGGTACCCGGCGAAATAATCCACAAACGATTGCAGTTTGTGCTTCGCACAGTTGTCGATGAGAATATGGATATTTGGCAAGGGGAAATTGTCCTTTGGACTAGCTTTGTTAATATCCCGGTAATCCACACATATTCTGATCTTTCCGTCCTTTTCGGGAACTGGGATGATGTTTGCAAACCAGCTTAGATAGTTGGTGAGCCTTATTACATTTGCTTCTGTTTGTTTGGTCACCTCTTCATTTATCCTCAGACTTAAATCAGGTTTGAACTTCCTGGGTTTCTGCTTGACCGACGGTCTGGCAGGGTTAGTGGGTAGTCGATGCGAGACAATGTTGGTGCTTAATCTTGGGATGTCATCATAAGACCATGCGAACATGTCGACGTACTGTTGGAGGAGATCAATCATTTTTTCCTTCTGCCTGGCTTCTAGGTGAATGTTGATTCTGGTTTCTTTCACGTCTTCTTCGCTTCCAAGATTGACCACTTTCGCTTCTTCGAGGTTGGGCTTCTGCTGACTCTCCAGCTGTTCGATCTCCTGCGGGAGATCGTATGGCATCATAATCTCGTCATATTCCTCGTAATCAGGATCATTGCACTCAACAGTTTCGTTACATGTCATAATCGTGGAACGCGGTTTTTTATTAGTTTGATTACTAAAAAGGAAAGCTAGGTATAAATAAATCAGTAAAATAAAGTTGCGATATTTAGGTACAATATTCTTTTATTTCATTAAAAGGGGAACGTCTTAAGCGTTTACAAGAGGCAAATAACAAAAAGGTAAAGACACGGTACATGCCTCAATTGACCGTGCTCTTTCAAAAGAAAACTTTTACAGTTCCATACTACCAAGATTCCGGGCGAACAAAAGTTGGACTGGCTCTCCATTTCTGCAATTCTTCCCCTAGTTCGGCATCCCTAAGAGTTAGTGTCTTGATGTCAGTTCCTTCACAATATTCTTCGATCATATTCACTAACAGCTTTCCCATCCCGTCGATGATATCATCTTGGGGTGTTGAATTCTGTCCTGGAATCAAAATATGCTCTGGCACAAAAACCATTTTCCCGGAGCTAACGATGCAAGTTTTCCCTTACGGAGGCTGATATCCTATGCCAGATCTTCCTTTCTACCAATTGTGTTAAATTGGCTCAGTGATTCTATCTGACTTGGCTCCCAACCCTGTTCCTGGCATGTATCCATATTTCATCATCTCCCTCATGGACATCTTGGATCCAAACATCGATTGCATTCCCAGATTTTGTTCAGTCTTCTCCACCTCAGTAGTCAGCATGATTTCTACAGCGTTGAAGGCGACTTCGTCTAGTCCCTCAATGCATGGGACAGCATACTCCATATAGGTGGAGTGACACCACTCGCCGTGGATCATGATTTCCTGGCATCCCAACTTGAATTTTATGCATTGGTGCAAGGTAGACGGCACAACCCCTGCTATATGTATCCAGGGCCTGCCTAGTAGCAAATTATAAGAAGAGGAGATTTCCATCACTTGGAATAACACTAGAAAGTCAACCGACCTGATTTGCAATGCTAGATACATTCCCCAATAACACCCTTTTGTGAGCCATCAAAGGCCCTCACCCTTACGTGGCTTTCCTTGACCTTCCTCAAATGAATTCCCAACTCCCGCAGGGTGAAGAGAGGAAAAATGTTGACTCTTTATCCTCCATCGACCAACACTCGGGATACCACTTTGTACCCGCATTTGACAGTAATGTGAAGAGCCGTGTTGTGACTTACTCCTTTGGCAGGAAGTTCGTCTCTTCTGAAAGTGATCATGTTTGCTTCTACTATTTTCCCAATTGTCGCGGCCAACGCATCGCTAGTGGTGTTACTTGGTACATTTACTCCACTTAGTACTTTCAACAAAGCATCGTTATGACTGTCAGAGCTCATTAATAGATCAATGATAGATATATGTGCCGGAGTTTTCTTTAAATTCACTTCCACATAATACTCTTTACTCGACATCCTTTTCCAAAACTCGACAGTCTCTAGGTCTGTTATGTTCTTCCTTGGAATTTTCTCTCTCCCAGGATTCCCTCGATTGACATCTTTAGAGGCATAGCACCTCCTAGACCTAGTCATACCATGGGTTGAGGCAGAGTTTGTCATTTTGGCCTTTTCCTTTTGCTGGTAGGTCCTTGGGGACAGTTTTGTACTCATGATCCTCTTCATCTCGAGTAGCATCTGCAGGTTGTTGTGGATAAGTTTGAACTATTATTGTAGGCTTTAGTTGTATTGTAATGATGGGAGCCTTTTGAGGAGGGATCCTCGTGGCCTCTGCATTTCTAATAGTGACAATTATTCCCTTCAGGTCATATTCTTCATCTAACACGATCATCTTAGCTCCTTGGTTTCGATGATTTGGCAGCAGGTTGTGATTCACATTAGGTGGTGTCGGAGTGCACTGAATGTCTCCGCTATTGATCAGGGTTTTAATTTCATTTTTCAACTTGAAATAGTCTTCAGTATCGTGCCTCGGTACATTGGAATGATAAACGCATCTCTTAGTGGCTTCAAAATATTTGGAGGGATGTTTCATAACCCTTCCCCCGATTAGGTGTATTAATGTTTCTCTTCTTAACCTTTCAAACAATTGGGCCAATGGTTCGGCAATCGGGGTATAAGTTCTGGGACCCCTTTATTCAAAGTTAGGATGATGGTGTGGTGTATACGTAAGTCGGTTTTGGGGAGTAGTGGTTTGGACATAAGTATTTGGTCATTATGAGTTTTGGTTGTTGTTGGCTCGAGGATGGTTGTAATGTGGTTAAGGGTGGTAGTATGGCTGGGTATTATAGACTGGAGTGTAAGTGGATGGCGGTGAGTGGTTGTTTGGGGGTACGCGGTGCTTCCATGGGATGAGTTAGTTTGATAGTAATGGATGACTGCTAAGACTTCTTCTTTCTTTTTCTTTGCGCTATCGATCGATCCTGACTGGATAGCCTTGATGGCCGCTTGCAGTGCTTCCATATATTGCACCTTACCAGATTTTATGCCTTTTTCTATGAAATCTCTCATCTTAACCGGTTCGGGGAACTTTTGACTCATCATTCCTATCATATTTTCAAAGTATATTGCCTCCTGGGCTCGGATGACGTACTTGGTCAGTTCACTGTCGTCCAGTGGTGGTTGTGCCCTGGCATCTTCCATCCTCCACCGTCGTGCATATTCTTGAAATGACTCTGATGATTTTTTCTACAGGTTCACCAGCGTGAACAAGTCAGGAGTGATCTCTATATTGAATCGAAAATGGTTCATCAAGTCCTCCGCCATATCTTGCCAAGTTCTCCAATTTTGCGGGTCCTGTCGGGTATACCAGGTGAGTGCTTCTCTCGTTAGACTCCTTATAAACAATTTCATCCTTAGTTTCTCATTCGTTCCTACTCCGACCAACTTGTCACAATAAGCCCTTAAATGTGCGTGAGGGTACCTTTTCCCATCGAAGACATCGAACTTTGGCAGTTTGTACCCTACTGGAATATCCACATCTGGGTGAATACACAGGTCATCATAGTCCAAGCTTTCACTTCCTCGGGCAACTTGGAGACTCTTCATTTGCCTTCTCAACATTTGCAACTGCTCAGATACCGACTCTTCTTCCTTACGCTGGGCTTCTCTCTCCATCTCGGCATACTGATCGATCTCATATAGCACCCTGACCATGATAGGTACTGTAAAGGTAGGTTCGGTAACAACATATACAGGGGGAATGTATTGCTTATGAGTAGCGGCATGTGCCACAGGTATGTACTGGTTAGTGGTGAAAGTGACTCTATCACGAGAGGGGTAGTTGCATTAGCGCTAACAGCCAGGTTCTGTGATGTCTGAGGGTATTGTGGTACGTAGGGAGCGTGAATAGGGGGATTTGGTGGGTTAGCAAGGGTTACCAGAGTATGACTTGAGTGGTGGGGGTTGAGGTTAGAGTGTTGTTGTTTTGGCGTGATATTGAAGAAAAATGATCTGGAAGTGAATCCAAAGAAGGGAATCTGGGTGGTTGAGGAAGTGTTGTCACGGCCAGGTGCGCCAATTCTCTAATATGTTGTACCTCTTCCCTTAAGGATTCCATTTCCTGGGCCATTCTAGCCACATGTTCATCATTCCTAGTGCTGTCCTTTTCCCTCGATCGCCCTAGGCTATCGGCTATGACCAAAGCATGTTCAGTTGGGTCTTCTATTGCTGACATCTTTCCCTTGGACCTTAGATTATATGGTGGCTCCGCCAGTTTTAGTCGACGCAAACCAACTTTCTTTTCTTTTTGACGGGTAATAATAAAGAAAAAGAAAAATAGAAGAAATAAAAAAAAGAGCAAGAGTCAGTTTAATCATTTATGCAAGGAGGAAATCACTTAGAGCAGATAATTCGTGCATTATCACTAGCGCGTTCCTAAGATTAGCAGGGACCTCTCATTTCCGGAGGTAGGCCTAATTCGGGGATGTTTGACAGGCATTTACACTTGACACATTTAGATCCAAAGCACTTTTGTTTTCATTGATAATTTGGACTGATACAAGTGGGAATAAGGATTACATCATAGAGTTGCATGGGCTTAGACAGTTTGCCCTTTTGGAAAGTAAAAGGGAGAACTAGGGATAAAGGTACAAAGTGGGGAAAGGAGGGGAAATCAACCAATTCTAATAACCATCCTCTGAGTCGCTTCCTGTACCCTTCTCTTCTTTTGGCCCTCTTCCGGATCCTCCTCCGGGTCTTCTTCAAACTCTTTCTCATCATCGTTGAATTCAGACTCCTCTTCCAGATCTTCTTCTGATTTTATGCTTGACTCTATTTGGATGCATTCCACTACCCGATCATCCTCTTCAGCCGGTGGTAACATGTGGTCAATGTTTTCTGGGACCACCTAACGATGCATTGATATGGTCACAAGATAATGTGGCAGAATCTCATGGTAAATCTGCAAAGCAACCACCACATCCTCTAACCGGGCTATACCCTCTATGCTTGGGCGGGGCCAGTTCTTCTTCTTCGTTAATCCAGATGTATTTCTCCGGAGTGCACCATGAGTTTTGACCCATATGCATTGTTACCAGGTCATTCCACTTTTCTTGCAATCTCCTTATCCTAGGAATTGGAATCTGGCCATTGTAGTCATCCTCGTATAGCGATGTACTTGTCCACAACGGCACATCTTGGATCATCCCAAATTGTCTGAGGACCCGCAGGGGTGAGTATGGTTTAATACCTTCCAATCTGATCAACTCAATGAAGTACTTTTGGGGAGTCCTCAAGATTGCCCTTCTACCTAACCAAGAGAGTTTCTAGTTGATCCATTCTCCTGTCAGATTGGTCAATGTTTCCCTCCTTTCTTGTTGTCCATGTGGGGAAATCCAGTGTCTTATTCTTTCATTATGGCTGCGAATCTTATTGCTGACACCCACGAATTAATCGATAGTAGCCTCCCGTTGGAAGAAGTGTTCGGTAGCCTAAATCTGAAGTAGCAAGTTACATCCTTTAAAGAAATCGTATCCTCGTGCATATGCGGATAAAGCTCTCAGCATCTCGGCTAACACCATCGGCACTAAAGTAGCTTGAAGATTGCTGTGGAAGGTTGCCAGGACCACTGGTAATAGGTTGATGTTGATACGGCCCTTTTACTGTGGGAAGACTAATAATCCCAACATTTCCATTGTGAAAGTGATAGGCCTAAAACTCTCTCACTTCGCCTGGTCACATTGAAACTCCCCTTAATACCATTCGTAGCTTTCACGGTGCACAAACATGTCGAACATTTGATCGAGGATCACTCATCCATCCTCGATACTTCTGAGACTTCTGCTATTGGTAAGACCTAGAACATCCAAGAACTGATAACCAGGCATAGTAACTTGCAGTACTGGCTTTCTTCCATTGAATGGCAGCTTCGTAAAACTTGTGACTTCCTCCAATGTCGGTACCAGCTCACAGTCGGAAAATTTGAACACCTCTTTAGCTGGATCCCAAAATTCTATCAATAGGTGAGTGAGCACCCCCGTCTTCTCGGATGTTCATAAATGCAGTTAATTCCCTTAGGTGCGTCCAAACTTTGTCTCTGTGTTCCCGATAAATATTCTTCCACCACTGTTTCAGCTTATGTGGTGCTCCTATTACCATGCTAATTTCAGGGATGTTCTGGTTGATTTCCATTTTCTGAGGTAGGTAGAAGAAAAATATTTGGGTAAGTGTTAGCTTCGGTTCCGTAAGTATCTTGTCATGTTTGTTTTTCTTTCCACAGAAATTAAGTCATTGGGTGCATGACCCGTTGACATCAGGGCGACTTTCCTAATTGTGTGTTGGTGCCAGGGACAAACGCACCTAAAGTTTATGTAGTATGAACTATTTACTATAGTAGAGTGTTTCCTACTTTTGAATTGGACTGAGAACTGCGAGAAGTTATGTCAGTTGACTTGACAAAGTCATTCTCTGAAACTAGAGAGTTTTGAAAAGAAGGTTCGGAGGGGTGTAAAAGACAACCCTCCCGTGCCATTGTGTGTGATAGTGTACGGCCAAGACTCTATTGGAAGAGATGTGATGACAGTGTATATAAAGCAAACAGGGGTGTAGCAGCAACAATCAAGGTGATCTTAGAGAGCAGATAACTATAAAGAGAAAATAAGGCATGTAAGCATGTAATTGCAATTTCGGTTATAATCAAAGCAAAGTACAAATAAATCCAAAAGCCAAATTAGTCGAAATCTGCTAAGGTCAGAACCTAAGTGTATATTCCCCAGCAGAGTCTCCATATTGTTTCACCCTATTTTGTGCTAGTCAAGACAAGATTTAACTTGTGGTGCCTCTGTTGTTGATAAAAGAGAGTCGCAACCTAATATTTAAAAGTATACTAGTGTACCTATTTAATTACTAAGTCATATTCTACATTAATCTGCTAATCGGTGAGATTATGGGTAAGGGTTCTTATTCTTCTAAAGGGAAGGTGCTAGGCACCCCTTAAAATATACTTGAAGTAGCTCCATAGGACTTAGACTAAGTTTGGGATAAATTATTTATAAAATACTTTGATTAGTGATAAGGAATATTGCTTACTGTATACCTAAGGGGAGAGTATGATATTGATAGAAAGAATGTGAGATCCTAAAGCGATACGAGTTTATGAAGAAGTTCATAAGATATATTAGAAGAGTCTTGAAATTGGTTTATAAGTGGTCTAGATTTTACAAGCTTGTAAAAGAGATGGAGTTATAAAAATACTTTAATTTTGGGGATGGTTATTTATATAATTCTAAAGGGTGTTTTGTAAAAATGTGAGCCTAAAATTACCTTAGACTCTGAAGATTTTTTAAGAAGAGGTTATTTTGTTGAAAATCCATTAAGGCGATGGTTCTTGAAATTCTGATTTTCCTTTTGAAAATGAAGCTCAGATCTAATTCCCCCTTTTGAAATAGAGCTGTTGTTTTGCTAAGTTATGGATTTTAAAATCTTTAAAGGAAAGAAAGGTGAGCGAAAAACATAATAATTTGTGAGCAGATTATGATTAGCGAATTAAGAATCTACTACTAACTAATTTTCCCTTTGAAATCCTATGTTGTTTAAGGCTTGCCTAAGTTTACACTAAAGCATAAGAGAAAAAGCACGTGATTTAATATATGTGTTATATACACGAGAGAGAAAAAAATAATAAAGACATAACAAATACAACTAACATTAATTTAAACTAACAGAAATAGTAAATTGTACTAACGATGTCATGACCCAAAATCTATTAGAGGTCGTGATGGCGTCGAACACTGCTGTCAGGCAAGCCATAAATAAATACTCAATTTGGTTCTCGTTGTAATATTTTGAAATCATATTTTTCCTTCCATTAAATAGTAGAAGATAGAATTTACAAAGTAAATGATAATATTTTTAAAACTTTCAATACAGAATAACTCATAATCACCCCAAAACCCGGTGTCACAAGTGCATGAGCATCAACTAGGAATATAAAATAAAATACATCATCTGTCCGGAATACAAATTTGGACAAGAGAAATATAAATACTCTGAAGGAGACTCTGCCGGCTGCGGGTCGTAATGTGGAATGCAGCTCACGTAAGTCCCCGCATGCATACACGCCTTTGCTATCACAAGGCCACTAGTCATATATGTACCTGCACAAAAATGTGCAGCAAGTGTAGTTGAGTACGTAATCAAGATGTACCCAGTAAGTATCTAGCCTAACCCCGGAGGAGTAGTGACGAGGGATCGACATAGACACTCACTAGTGGTCCAATAACATTAGGTACAGTAAATAGATAAGTAAATATGAGGCAGAGTAAATAAATGAGGTAAACAAGTAATAAATCACGTGGTACAAATTCCCCTTCTTCACGAGGAACTCAAGCTCTCCATTAGAAATTCCCTCCTTAACCCGAGCACATATATATATAGTGGATCTCATCAGATAGATCGTCATAACTCAAATCTGGAAAACTCACAGATATACTGGCTTTTTTCCAAATATTACGCACGAATCCATGAGGATATGATATAAGAAATGCCGAGGCGTATGGCCCGATCCAACATAAGAATTTAAATTGTGATACATGAATCCTGCCGAGGCGAATGACCCGATCCCATAAGAGTGAAATACAAATTCCAACCATAGATAAACCTATTAAACTCCAAGGCGAACGGCCCGATCCCATTAGAATAAGAAGTTTTGACGGGTCCTTGACCCCACTCACAAATAAACGTGTGAGTTGTAATTTCTTTAACAAAAA
Organism: Nicotiana otophora; assembly: GCA_000715115.1. NCBI lineage: Eukaryota > Viridiplantae > Streptophyta > Magnoliopsida > Solanales > Solanaceae > Nicotiana > Nicotiana otophora. The sequence continues at coordinate 97,163 of AWOL01S0085499.1, forward strand.
CCTTTGAATGAAGTATATATATATCACGCAAAGATGTCGTAGGAGTAATAAAGTTATTCGGTGACTAATCGCGAAACCATGAAGTCTCTACAGTAGCAAGTCCAGTCTCAAGTAGAAATGTAAAATAAGGAATTAAACAAGCAAGGATAATCCCTATAGTACAAGTACAACATGGTGTGAACCTAAGTCTACTCGGACAATAACATGAATCTAACTATGTACGGACTCTCGTCACCTCGTGCGTACATAATCCCCGCAACAAGTTGTACACATCAAATATACCACCTAGGGGTAGTTTCCCTCTCACAGAGTTAGACAAGAGACTTACCTCACTCCGACGTTCCAAAACCGTCTCCAACACTACCCTAACATCTCGAACCGGTGACCGCTGATCCAAAACTAGTCAAATAATATGCAACCCAATCAAAATATACTCTAATACTCATAATTAATCAATTTATAACAATTTTCAACTCTGCTCGAAAAATCGATAAAGCAACCCTCGAGCCCACGTGCCCGGATTCCAAATATTTTCAAAGACAAACACTAGTCATAGCACTACGAACTCAAATATATAATTTATTCTCAAGTTCATGCCCAAATTCGTGATCAAAATCCAAGAATACCAATTTCTAGGTTTTTCTTCAAAATCCCAAATTTCTACTAATTTCCATGTTTAAATCCATATATAAACTATGTATTTAACTAACAATACGTGGGAATTACTTAGCTCACGAAGGATGACAAAATGACACTTCACAATCGCACCCAAGACCGACTCCAACGAGAGAAAGAGGTGAAATGAGCCAAAACCCGATTTGGCTAACTTATACATTCTACCCAGGCGACTTTCGCACCTGCGAAGCCAAAGGCCGCTTCTGCGGAACCAAGACTGCTTATGCGGAAAACACTGGAGGCCGCCCCTTCGCACCTGCGGACAATGTCCTTCTCCTGCAACATCGTAGGTGCGCAAATGCACCTTCCTCCTGTGCTACACTCCGCTTCTGCGCTCCAAGAGGCCGCATCTGTGACATCGCAGATGCAGAAGAAGTCTCGCACCTACGGGCACTGCCCAGCTCGCCCAAAATCACTTCTGCGACCCTCCTCCGCTTCAGCGGCTCCGCACCTGCGGCCAAAACCTCGCAAGTGCGGTTACACCAGATACCAGCTGCCTTAGCATTTTCCTTAGTCCAAATATCGATCTGTTAAGCATCTGAAACTTACCCGAGGCCCCCGGGACCCCGTCCGATCACACCAACCAGTCCAATAACATATTACGGACCTGCTCGAGGCCTCAAATCACATCAAACAACATCAAAATCATGAATCGCACTCCAATTCAAGATTAATGAACTTTAGAACTTCAAACTTCTATATTCGATAAACCTATCAAATCACGTCTGATTGACCTCAAATTTTGCACATAAGTCACATTCGACATTATAGACCTACTCCAACTTCCATAATCGGAATCCTACCCCGATATAAAAAAGTTCACTCCCGATCAAACTTCTTAAAATTATCCAAATTTCCAGCTTTCGCCCAAATGACCCCAAAATGACATGCGAACCTCCAAATCAACTTTCGGACACGCCCCTAAGTCCAGAATCACCATACGGAGCTATTCCCAGGCTCGAAATCCCAATCAGACATCAATAACATTGAACGATGCCTCAACCCAATTTTTATGAAATTCTTCCAAAATGCCAACTTCTACAATAGGCGCCGAAACGCTCCTGGGTCATACAAAACCCGATCTGGACATACGCCTAAGTCCAAAGTCATCATACGAACCTGTTGGAACCTTCAAATCCCGATTTTGAGGTCGTCTACTCAAAAAGCATACTTCAGTCAATTCCTCCAACTTAAAGCTTCCGAAATTAGAATTTTCTTTCCAAATCAACTCCGAACTTCCCGAAATTTAATTTTGATCACACGTACAAGTCATAATACCTGAAGTGAAACTACTCAAGGCCTCAAACTACTAAACGACGTGCTAAAGCTTAAAATGACCGATCGGGTCATTACAAACGATATAGTAAATAATGATAAAAGAGTTGAGGGAAAGAGGACATGACTATGTGGTTGGGCCTCAAGGAAAACGGGCCAAGCGATAAAGAAGATGGGAAGACGACTGACTTTGGACTCCCTAACAGAATGCAATATGGTTGTAATTGGGCCTGAGTTCATCAAGAACTCAGAGGCATAAACAGATGTACATGTCAAAAGTAAGAAAGTGATTAGACACATATTCAATATATTCAGAATATTCTAACAATAGATCATACTCTGACGAATTGATAACTAAAATAGGAATGGGATTAATACTATGGAAGAATCATATATCGATGTGGTGGTTTTACTTTGCAAATAATTCACATTAAAAACCTTTCTTTGCCATTAAATATTAAACCCTTAAAGAAATAAATATGTCAATGAATTCAGGGCTAAGGAGGGAACCCCACTCGAGATCGATGCTCCCTGTGGATCCCCCAACACTCAAAGCTCCCAAGGGACTCAACGCCTAGGACAGTGCTTGTGTCGGGGAGGGAAAACCTACCCCGAGTCGAACTCCACTCCCAAATACCCTTAAACACTAACGACATGTTTTCCTTACGTGTTTAAGTGCCAATAAGGTCCTTCCAATATAAACTAAATACTAAATATTACTTACCACAAACATATATATACTTTCCCCTTAATAACACAAGAGAACACATTTTGTCTTTAACTACTAAATAAAGAATACATATCAAGCAAACCTAAGGGGCTGACTTTAGAACCCATATAGAGGAAGAACATAAGTTTCATATCATACTGTTTGCAGGAGCAAGTCATCAAGGAACAACATATTTAAAGAGAAAATGGGAATGCAGAACCCATGTAGATAGCAGCACAAGAAATGCAGATACCCCTGCCTTAGCAGACTTGCAATAAACTACTCAATTTGTTATTAACACATGCAAGGATTAATAATACTATTTAACATCTCAAAGATCATCAAAACAGATTCATACAAATAGCCATGGTCCACCATTATTATCAAGGGCATCAGAAATAAAATTAAACTCTCAACATGACTATCCATTCACAGATTTAAACATGGGATCTTATTCAGAGTCATGCTTCTAGCAGGGCATCATATTCAGATAAAACTAGTAAACGACTTCATAAGGCTTGAGAGTCAAACAAGATACTTGTGAAATTCAGTCAACTACACATAGACAAGGTAAGTTAGATAGTGACCTCATATAAGCAGGGGAATTTTGCACATTACAGAACGAATTACAGAACCAAATCAACATGTTGGTAAAGAAAGGAGATGAAAACATTACATCAAAACAAGTTCAAACTTAAACATAAGTCTTGTTTAGTATGTAGGTATGAACTGATCATGCTTCAGCTTCTAAAAGTGTCACTTGATTGTAACATACATTCTAAATCCTATTTTTTATGGAATATAAGTTAATGATAGATGCATGTAGGCTTTACAGAATCAATAGTGGCTCAAAGAGATGAAGGACATGAATGTACGACACAAGTTTTGAATTACACATGTATATGAGGATCTCAACTGATCATGGGAGAAAAAAACTTAATTGTGCAGCAATCACCAGTTGAAGTATTTTCATGGTGAGACAGAATTGGAATGCTGATTTCATTGGAGATAATTTTCTAATGTTCAAGCATAAACTCAAGAAGGTGAAGGCAGCTTTGTCTATATGGAGTAGGGACACTTTTGGTGACATCTTCAAATAATTGGCAATATTGGAGGATATTGTTAGGGTGAAGGAGATATTATTTGAGGATGAGCCTACAATTGAGAACACGATTTTCCTTCAGAAAGCTCAAGCAGAGTTGAAGAAATACCTGAGTATAGAGGAGCAATACTGGAAGCAAAAAGTTGGAATGACATGGTTTGCTAAGGGTGATAGAAACACTAGTTTCTTTCACAATCATGTCAATGGCAAGAGGAAGAAACGACAATTGAAAAGAATTCATAATAGAGATGGGGCTTGGCTAGAACATCAATGTCAAATGGCTATTGTTGTTGTTAAATTCTATCAAAGACAATTCACAAAAGAGGGGGATCCTACAGATTTCTCAATGCTAGACAATTTACCAACTATGGTGTCCATGGAACAGAACTTGGAGTTATATAGGTTTCCAACATTAGAATAGGTCAAGGATGCAGGTTTTGAGCTAAGTAGAGACACTGCAAGTGGTCCTGATGGATTTACTGGCTTGTTTTATCAAGTATGCTGGGAGGTGATCTGCTATGATATCCATAATATGATGCTTCATTTCTATGGAGGTGCATCTTTGCCAAAGTCAATTACTCACATTAACTTGGTGCTACTGCTAAAGAAACCAAGAGTCCAAACATTCTTAGACTTAAGACCTATAAGTTTGAGCAACTTCATTAACAAGGTGATATCTATGGTTATTTATGACAGACTGGAGAAGTTTATACCTAATTACATTTCCCCTAACCAATCTGGCTTTGTAAAAGGAAGGAGTATTTTTGAAAAAATCCTGCCCACACGGGATATTGTCACTACGACATAAGGATGAGAGGCAAACCTGCCAATTTTATGATTAAACTTGACATGGCAAAGGCATATGATAGGGTGTCCTGGAAGTTTTTGATTTATGTATTAAGAAGGATGGGCTTTGCAGAACACGTCATTAACATGGTATGGAACTTACTATCTAATAATTGGTATTCAGTGTTGGTTAATAGGCAGCCCTCAGGATTTTTAAGTCTACAAGAGGTGTGAAGCAAGGAGATCCATTGTCTCCTGCCTTACACATTTTGTCAACTGAAGTGTTGTCTAGATCTTTGAACAAATTGTTTGAGGATAGGACATTTGTTGGTTTTGGTATGCCCAAGTGGTCTGATCCTCTAAATCACTTGGTTTATGCTGATGATACCATAACATTTGCATCAGCTCACCCTCCATCTTTGAGCAAGATCATGGCAGTATTGAGGAACTATGAGCAAGTGTCAGGCCAGCTTATCAACAAAGACAAAAGTTCTTACTGTATGCATGCTAATGTTGCACATGGACTATTTCAGGCAGTTGGTGATATTACAGGATTTTCAAGAGGTAAATTGCCTTTCACATACCTATGTTGCCCTATCTTCTACACTAGAAGGAGGAAGGATTACTATGATGACCTTATCAAGAAGGTGAAGGCAAGATTACATTCCTGGAAAGGAAAACTACTATCTTCTAGAGGAAAAGCAACACTCGTCTCTAGTGTGTTGCAAAGTATGCCAGTGCATCTATTATCAGTACTTGATCCCCCAGATAATATACTAGAACATTTTCATAAGATCTTTGCACGTTTATTTTGGATCACAAAGGAAGAAGGGAGGAGTAGGCATTGGGCTTCATGGCACAATTTATGTCTTCCCAAAGAGGAAGGTGGTCTAGGCTTTAGGTCACTACATGATGTATCAAGGGCTTTATTTGCTAAGATTTGGTGGAGGTTTAGGACTACCAAATCATTGTGGTACAACTTCATATGGAACAAGTACTGCAAAAAATAGTTGCCTACTGTAGTACAATTTAGAGAGGGATCATATGTATGGAAGCAGATGTTGCATGCCAGGGAAGAAGTAGAACATGGGATCATGTGGGAGATGAAGAGTGGAACAACCAATATATGGCATGAAAACTGGACTGGAATAGGTGCTCTTTATCATGTCCTACCTCCAGATTTTCCAATGAATGAGGAATTGCAAGAGTTGGCAGAATTGAAGCGAGGATCATGGAACGAGAAACTAATTGATCAAAGTTTTCCTAAAGATATTGATGAACATATTAAACATAATGTCCATTATGATGGTAGCGAGGAATATTGGGACAGACCATACTGGATGCCAACTCGATCAGGAAAGTTCACTGTTAGTAGTGCTTGGCAAATTCTGAGGCATAAAGCTAATCCTAATCAGGAGTTTAAAAAAATATGGATTAAAGGATTACCATTCAAGGTATCTTTCTTCTTATGGAGACTATGGAGGCAGAAATTGGCTACTGATGATTCATGGAGAAGGCAAGGGTATATAGTCATGTACATATGTTGGTGTTGTCAGCATCCTCAGGAGGAAACATTAGATCATATATTCTTAACTAGCCCTACCGCATCAAAGGTGTGGGAATTGTTCATGGGAGCTACAAGGATTAGTGTACTATTAGTACAAGTGAAGCAAGTGATAAGGACATGGTGGAATGCAAATTGTTGTCCAAAATTGAAACCATTGTTTCAGATAGCTCCATCTATCATTACATGGGAGTTATGGAAAAAGAGGAACACAGGAAAGAATGGGGGAACTGTCTCTTCTAATAGAGTGATTCATGAAGTCAACAAGACATTGCATTTCTTGGCAAGGGTTAGGTATCCATGGTTATCTCATATACCTATGTTATGGCCAGACATGATCCAATTCTTTGAAGCATACAAGCCAATGTTGTTCACTAGGAGAGTTACTTGGCAGCTCCCACATCAAGGGTGATATAAGTGTAACACTGATGGAGCTTCAAAAGGAACCCCTAGGCCTAGTTCACTTAGATTTTGTGTGAGAGATGATGCAGGAGATCTAGTGTATACAAGGGCAGTGGATTTAGGAGTGACAACCAATGTTGTGGCTGAGGCAAAAGAAATATTGCAAGGATTGGAGTACTGTGTGGAGCATGATTTGCATCCACTCATATTAGAGACTGACTCATTGGTGTTAAAGAAGGTTATTGAAGGGGAATGGGATCCACCTTGGTCTATAGTAACAAAAGTGCAGAATATTAAGGAGTTGAGGGATCATTTTAATGTGATCTTTCAACATGTGTTCAGAGAAGGAAACAATGTTACAGATTTTATAGCTAACATTTTTTTTCTTTTGCAGGTACAACTCAATTCCATAATTACTCTGAACTGCCTAGTGTAGGAAGGAGGCTAATCAACCTTGACAAATATCAAACTCCTAATCTTAGGGTTAGGATTGCCAAAAGAAAAGCTCCAGGTTGATGATGATACTAGGTTTGTTATTGCACTTGCTTGCTTGGTACATTGTTATGCTTAGAGTTTGTACATTTTTAGGGTATTTTCCAATGGTATTAGCATATTATCATGCTTATTCTGGAGGTGTTCTAATAGTGTATGGAGGTTTACATACAAGCAGGTTGTGGAAAGCTCATTATATAAGGTTTCTGGATATTCTAGTGCCTAACCATAAGTCCCAGTATGCCGTTGGCATTGGCTTCTGGTTATATTCAAAATCTGGGATCCAATTATACTCACATAATTGGTAGGGGATTGTGTGTATATGTGTGTAAGGCCCCGTAAAATTTCTTAAAGGAATTTAAGGTTTCGAGGGTTTATGTGTTTGAGGTGGGTCTACCGGTCTACTAGACACGACGTGGAGCCATGTCTAGTAGAGTCCTTCTTATCAGTGTGTTGTAGACCACATCTATAATTAGGATGATACTTGGGCATTTAAGAATAATACCCTTCTTTCATGTTCTCAATCGTGTGATAAAGCTGATTGTAAAATTGTTCGTCTTTTAACCCGTGCTTTGCTCTAACTTTCAGTAAATGGCACCTAAGAAGAAGGAAAGAACTGGACAAGGAGCCAATGTCACCCCAGGAGTGGCAGTTGATTCTATATTTTATGATGCGGGTAAGCACCCGAGGGGTGAGGATATTCCCTCAATTACTACACTGCCTAATTCTACAATAACTGATCAGACCGCACATGTCCCTACACCTACCGAGGGTACAACGGTCCCTCCAACTGATATTCCACTTCCACCTCCAGCTTCCGATTTCGGTGTTTCTGATGGGGATCTTAGGGGAGGCATACAAATGTTGGCTCAGATAGCGGATTCTCTGGCCTAGAGATCGAATGTTGCACCTACTTCTTCTAGTCTGCAAGGGGATTCCACTAGTTCCAAAGTGAACATGTTTCTTCAGTTAGATCCTCCGGTGTTCACGGGTACTAACCCCGATGAGGACCCCCTAGAATTCATTGATGAGATGCACAAGACTCTCCGAGTTATGCATGCTACTGAGACAGAGGCAGTGGAGTTAGCCTCCTACCGCCTGACAAAGGTGGCATATTCTTGGTTTGAGCTATGGGAGGAGTCCCATGATGAAGGAAGTCCTCCGGGGAGGTGGAGTGAGTTTACGGATGCTTTCATTAACCATTTATTTCCTACTGAGACTAAGGCGGACCTTGCCGCTGAGTTTGAGAGCCTGAGACAAGGTAGCCTGAGCGTGTGGGAGTATTATATGAGGTTCGCGCACCTGTCCAAGTATGCTATTTATATGTTGCCCACTATGGAGGCTAAAGTGCGCCGTTTTGTGCAAGGCCTTAGCCCCTTGGTTATTAATGAGGCAGCTACCGCTACCTTGAATTATAATATGAATTATGGAAGAATGGTAGAGTTCTCTGAAGCAACGGAGGATCGAAAGTTAAAAAGAAAGACAGAGCAAGATAATAACAAAAAGACCCGATGAGCGGGCAATCTTAGTGGCTCCTACAATGGGGGTAATGGTGGAAGGGCATTACATAGGAGAGTGTCATCCGGACCCACTTAGTCAGTCACTCAGTCTTCATCTAGAGCACTACCATCAGGGCCTGATCAGCAGTTGTGGGGCCATAGTAACAAAGGCAACAAAGGATCTAATCAGAAGGTCCAGTCAAGCGGAAACTATCAGCTGCAGCAGAGGCCTCCATGTCCCAAGTGTAGGAGGAATCATTTGGGGGTTTGCCGACGTGGCACTAATGAATGCTTCGGGTATGGAGTCAAAGGCCATCAGCTAAGGCACTGCCCCAATAGCCAAGGGACAACAATTAAGTCCCTCAACCCCCTTTACCATTGTTTCATGATGTGTGTGAATGTGTGCCATATATGCTTGATCATGGGATGGTACTTCCTTATATATGTTTGGACCTTCAACCACGGTAAATTTAACTCATAGGTAATGATGATGTACGATGGCAATAGGTTTTGGTAGAGGGAGGATTAGAGGTGTTAACCCAAGGTTATGGCGCGACTTAAGTGATAGAAAGAATGTCTAACTGCGGTGTTCATATAAGAGAAAGATGTGGGTGATGGTGTATGCCCTTAGTCACTCTATAGGCGTATGTGCATAAGCTTTCACATATAAGATTGTCATATTTCAATATCCAAGTGTGGGCAGGCGTGTTTAGAATATTGCACGAATGCTGCATGACGCTAAAGGTCGATGCTAGAAATTTGAAGATCATGTTTCGTATTGTCTCTTAAAAGTAGAGATACAAGAAAAGTTGTAAGGTTCCCACAAGGATGTACTCTATTATGTCGAATCATGACTGGGTCAAGGAGTGGCTACAGGAATGTATTTTTAGGAGTATAGGGCAAAGGAAGGCTGTGATGATCGTGTATTGGGTTATTATTCCACTGGGTGGTGTGTCGTGTGGCGGGAGATGAAAGTTGCCCATGGATGGTCCAAAGTTGGTGTGCCCACTAATTTATGAAGAAAGTCAACATCATCATGGAATTGTTGTGTTAAAAGAATGCTATGAGTTTACTTTCAAATGAGTGACGTCCAAACTTGTACAGTGTATGCAAATGCTCCAACTGATAATATAATGCCTATATTGTCATGGTTGGTGTTGTTTTCAAGTCTGTGGTACAATGTGGTGTTATCTATATATTGTTAGGATTGGTTTATGGGATTCTCTGATAGGTGGATAGGCCGAGTTACAGGGGAGACTCTTCAAATTTTTTGGGAATTTAGGGAGTTAGTCAAAAATTTGGAACTGATGGTGTGTGTTATAGCAGCTAAGTCACATTGAATGCTAATGACAGATTTTGACCCTCATTCGAGGACGAATGATCCTAAGTGGGGGAGAATGTAAGGCCCCGTAAAATTTCATAAAGGAATTTAAGGTTTCGAGGTGCCGAAATAGGTTTACGTGTTTGAAAATTGTAGAAATTCTTTAGGGCTCGCAAGCTCGCCGCGGCTCGGACATTTTGGGTTGACCAATGCGCTGGGAGTAAAGAGAAATGTTTTGGCAGAAAAAGACATTTCTAAGGCCCACTATGCGGTCGTAAAATCACTCTACGGGCCGCAGAATGGCCGTAGAGTGAAACAGTAATTGGGCAAGTTTGGAGGAAAGTATGCGTTGTATTATGCGACTGCAGAATAGGTTTGCGGGCTGCAAAACTACCGCAGACCTAACCTGTATGTTCCAGTTCAGGGGCACCAATTATACGGCCGATTTGCAGACCGCATATCCATTCTGCGGTCACTATGCGATCGCAGATTTGTGTTTCTGAGCTTCATTTTTTGAATTTTTATACCCGACCCCATTTTGATAAATAGCCTTTGGGGCTTATTTTGGGGCATCCATCTGATAATTTTAGAGAGAGGTAAGAGAATTTTAGAGAGAGAAAGAGGAAACCTAATATTCTAATCATCCATTCTTCTCCCAATTGTCAAGAATCAAAGAAACTAACCACAAGATCTTCATCTAAGAGGTAAGATTCAAAACCTAGTCTTCAATTTCGAGTTTGGGTATAAGATGGGTAATTTGGGAGTATGATATTTGGGTATGGGAATTGTTATTTATCACATGCATGAGCTAGTAGGGATTATGGAGAAGTTGAACAATCTTGGGTAGTTTTGGTGATGAATTAGTTTTGGTGTGAAGGAAATCTTGTGGATGAACCTTGTAGTGTAATTTGCACACCTAGTGTTTGATAAAATGCTCAAGTAAGCTGGAACTATGAACTCCTTCCTAATTTGTGTTCAATTTTTCTATATCTCTAAATAGATCTAAGTGGCTAAGATTTTCAGAACATTGTAGTAAATTAAAAGGCTCGAAGCAAGGTATGTTGGCTAAGCTCCTTTTGTAGAATTGAATCCATGATGTCCTCGTAGGTTGTAATTATGATTGGCTCAAGATCTAATATCTCATGTTCCGAGTTGTTCTTTATAAGCTTGACTATTCCGAACAAACTCTGTGTCGAAAGGTATATGTTCAAAATGTTCTCTGAATGCTCTTATCCTATTGTCTTATCCTTTGAGATTGCTTTTAAATGTGACCATGTGTCAAAATATTATGAATTCAATTATGTCTCAATTGCTAGCTATCATGCCAAATTGTTGAAGAAAGCTTAATGTGCGTAAGATTTCTTATTTGCTCATATGTGAACTAAAAGTCATGATTTAGAGATGCTTTGTTGTTTATAATCCATGATGAAGTGTGAAAGTGCAAGGGGTGAATATGAAATATGAAATACGGCCGACGTGCCAAGAATGATATTACATTTGTGGCCACTAGTGCCAAATGAAATGAAAAGATGCGTAAAAGACTATGAAATGAGTTGAAAGTCCTTTATATAATAATGTCATTATTGTCCTATGATCAATCGTGACTAGTACAAGTAAGTGGTAGTATCAACGTGAACGGTGGTCGTTTCCAAAACGAGAATCATGAACATAGCTAGTGACCCAAGATGACAAAGAGGTATATAATGAGATGTAAAAGAGACGTCCTATGCTTAATGATGATGAACCATAAGAAAAGCAATTCGGTCCATGTACCGTTGAAATCTACTTAGTGATTTGCCATGCATGTGTTAATATAAAGAACTATGTTTCTCCACGATGAGCATGAACATGAAGTGTTCCAATGATCCGAGAACTTACGACCTTAAATAGCGTTAGTCATGTCGCTTGAGTTTATATATGATTATGTTGATAGTGATGTGTTATGGGAACCCTATGGACGGTCTATGAAACGCATAAGTATATTGTGTTATGAATCCTATGGACGATCTATGAAACGCATGGGTATATTGTGATATGAAATCATGTGGACGGTCTATGAAACGCATGGGTGCATTGTATATGGAACCCTATGGACGGTTTATGAAACCCATAGGTATATTGTCACTACAAAAAATAGCGTTTAGCGACGAAATTTAGCGACAAGAGATATTCTGTAGCTAAATAACGACGGATTAGCGACGAATTTTATAGTTTGTCGCCAAATAAGCTACAAAATAATTCGTATCAAATATAGCGGCGGATTAGTGACAAACCTTATATTTGTCGCTAAAATTGGCGCTAAATATTAGCGCCTTTATTTTACCTACAAAATTAGTGACGAAAGTTGGGCGACAAAAATTATTAAAACTTAGCGACGAATTTAACGTCAAAAAATTCGTCGCTGAATTCATTTTACTTATCAAGATATTCGAAAGTTAGCTGCAACAAAATATTCCGTCGCTAATTTTCTAAAATAAAATTTCATTCATTATTATTAGCGACAGAATTTCGGTCAGTTGCTATTTCCGTTGCTAAATTTCGGTCCTAAAAATAAAATTACCGTAGTTAAAAGACATTCCAACCATTAGGGTACAAACACCCCAATTCCTCTCCTCTTTATCAGACTCCCACTTTCACTTTTCTTCAACAATGTGAGTTTTTTCTTCAAATATCAAAAATTGGGCGTGAATCTTACAACTATTCATTGTAATAGAATGTCTTTCTCCTTTGCTCTATTAGATGCTTCAATTAGTTCCTCACGCGTTTGTATTTTCTCACAGACATGAAGCTGACATCCAGCATTCTTAAGATGTACTTTTAGGGTTAATGTCTCAAAAATAGAAGAAAACCTTCGAAATTGAAAAATTTTTGCTGCGGAAATCTGAAATTCGAAGTTATGCGTTTATTTTAGGGATTGTATGTCCTTGATAAGGTAAGCTTCTTTGTGATTTCATTCATGTATTGTAGATCTGGGTTAGAATCATGTTCATCCTGTCTTGTGCTTTATTTTGGTGTTTTCGTTTCAAAGTTTCTCCATCTTTATTCCAGATTTTCTCTACTAATTGTTATTGTTTTTTCACCTCGGAACACTGTTTTTCTTATTAAAGAGAACTGCTGGTAATTTCATTTGCTTTCAATGAGCTTAAAATTCTGCAGAAATAGCCATGTCTGCCTATAATTTTCTTGGTAGTTACCAGCTTTACACTTGTTATAATGTTATAAAACCGCACATTGGTTCCTTTAAAAAGAGTACTTTTTCTCAATCTTGGTCAAACAGGCCAAATAGGTCATCTTATTTTCACAAGAATTCTCAATTTGGAAGAAGCAATTTTGTTATAGTGAAGGCTTCAGATTTAAGAACTACCAGAAAACAAGTTGAGGTAGCCCTATTATTGTTGTGCATAAATTGAATTTGAGTTTATTTTTTGTTGGAAATGGAGCTGTAATTGTATAAAAAATTGCTCTTTCTGTTTTTTTTTACCTGTAATTATGTAAAATATTTTGAGCTTTGTGTGAATTTTGTTGTGGGGGGTGCTTAGATAACATATGAATTTTGTGCATTGAGTTTATTTTTTTGTTAGAATGGAGCTGTAATTGTATAAAATATTTGTGTAAGAATTCATATAATTTTGTGTGACTGGAACTCGTGGAGTTTTGTGTAAGAATTTTCGTCCACCTGTTAACTTGATCAATTTTCATGGGGTTTTATGGAGTAGATATTTTTCTTTAAGGAGAAACTTATGGAGTAGATATTTATTGTTGCAAGAAATTAAACTCAAAGACAGTGGGATCGTGCGGGCAAAGTCATCTAAGCGGAATAGGTCCAATTTTGGTGATCCAACCCCAAATCCTATAAGAATTGTCAAACAGAAAATGGGAATGGGTAGGTAACCAAAAAAGAGAATTTTTCCAACTAGCCTGCATTGGTATGTAACGATGGATTAAAAAAGAAAATACTGAATTTTCTGAAAGGGTGAAGCGTGATGTTTTTAGATCTATTCTAATACTAAATCACTAACTGAACTCAGAGATTTAAAATTACTCAAATAGTTAAATACTATTTTTACCTTATGATATATGCCTCAAGGTAGAGGTCGAGGTAGCGCAGGCTGTGTAGGTAAATCTTCAGTTAGGGGTAATTTTGCTACTCGTGAAAATATACCTATTGTTCCCATTCCCACAATCAGTCCTCAACAAGGTGGTACGAGTTACTCAGGTGGACCAGATCACATCAATCAAGTTCAAACATTAGGTACTAGTAGTACGCCACCTATTCAAACATCAGGCCATGGTGGTACCCCCAACTATTAATTTGGAACCATCTCCAAATACCCCTAATTAGAGCAACACAATAGGCGAGGGTATATCTTCTCAAAGCAACATAATACGCGAAACTGAGTGTAGCAGTACCCGCGGGTCGCGGGCGCTTCTTACTATTTCTCCTACAGGGTTAGTCCATACTTGTACTATTACTTTTGGTATATTTTTATTGATATATGGTATGCCTTAAAATAATGTCTTCTAATTTGTTTAGGTTAAAGCCTTCATTTGAATGCTTAGAGTGTATAACTAAAATTTTCAAGCATGAACTTGATCCTAATGGAGTCAATTGGAAAAGCGTCTCAAATGAGATTAAAAAAAATTATTTTGGAGAATTCAAGGTATAATCCATCACAATTGGATTTAGAAAGTATATTAACTTTTATATGTAACTTATTAATGTTATTACTTTATAAAATTATTTCAAAAGGCTTTCTACTGGGATTCTTCAATTGATAGTGTGGTGCGGATCCAATGGGAGCGTAGGGAAGCAAAAAGATACAGTGATTTTGTTAGCAAACTAAAATCAAATGGGGTGCAACCGGACACTATTCCAAATAATGTGTGGGAAAGTTGGTTGAGACTTTGGAAAGATCCTAAGTGTGTTGAAAAATCAGAAATAAATGCAAAAAACTGTTGTGCTGGGAGCGGAGTTGCCACTGGGACTCACACAGGTGGCTCTATCAGTGTTGGGGAGCATCGCAAGAGACTTGTAAGTGTATATAAAATATCTGAAATAAATGCAAAATACTATCGCTTTTGCTTTACATCTTTCTTTCTTCTAGATTTCATGGTGTTCCTATTTTTCTTATGACTGTTGCGGGTGATACTAATATTTACTAATATTGTCTCCTTTATATATATATGTATGTATATGTATGCCATTACAGTAACTGCCACTTTGTTAGTAATGATGAACTATAGGTTGAATTCTAAAAGTGGTCAGCAGTAGTATACTGAAAGTGGGGTAGATGGATATTATATGTATACTGCTGAAAGTTGTCGATATGTATAGGTTGCTCATGCTGTTTGTTAGTCTTGTCTGATGCTTTCTCCTTTCTTGGATGGTATTATTACCCTTTCTTTCTTTTTCTTTCTTGGATGGTATTATTACTCTTTCTCCTTTCTTGGATAGTATATGTATACTGCTGAAAGTGCTGGGAGCGGAGTTACCATTCCTTTACTCTGTTTCACCTCTAAGTACTGCTTTTCTACATGCATATCAATTTTCTTTGCAAATGAAATCAGAAAACTGTAATTGTTTAAGGGTCAATGCTATATGGCCAATGCTATTGTACTGCTTTTCTAAATGCATATCAGTACTGCTTTTTGAGTTTTCTTTGCATATATGGCCAATGCTACATAGAAGGGTTTAAGTTATATAATTTACCTCTAAATATATTTTATACAATCAAGTTATTAAAAACCAATTACATGTAACTGTCCTGTTTTTACTTTGTTTTGCAAAGTGACAGGAATATTATTTAGAGCAAGTATTGCCTATACTCTTAAGAAGACGGGTAAGTAAACACACAAAATGACGTACTAAGCTAGCTGTTATTTTCTTGTTAGAGCTGATGATTCCAGAAATAGTAATGCACTTTAGGAAATATCGTGTCATTTGCTTCCTGACCTCCTATTAAGTGAGCACTAAGTCGAGTTGCAAGAGCCAAAGATGCACTTTGAATAAGATCTAAATCTCTCTCTGTTTTCCTGATATTAGCTTAGACCATTGTCTGACCTTACCATTCTCAATTTCAGACATGGATAAACTTGTTTGCAAGTCAGTCAGTTCTTTGCAAAAAGAATATTATTTTTGCATTTCTTTTTGGGCCTAGCCGTATATAATAGCAGGGTTGGAATTTATAAAAGATAATTAATGGCATGGTGGGATTTAAGAAGCGTTTGCTTTTGTTGCTCTAGAAAGATCTCTCTGTTAGTACCATTCTTGTAATTGCTCTAGAAAGCATTTGCTTTTGTTGCTCTATCTTCTTAATTGAATAACTTTTGTATAGGTTGTTAAAAAGGGTCGAGATCCAACACCAAGTGAGTTGTGTTTGCACGTCCATACACATGGTAACGATGGAAAATCTTTTGTTGCTGAGAAATCCCGAATCGTACATGTAAGATAACCTTTTAAATAATTTTATTGACTTTACTTTCATATATATTTTTCATTTTGTAAATTGAATGCTCAATATTATTTAGTCTTTTTATTTAACTAATTATTAACTCTTCTACAGGAAAAATGAGATATTATAACAATAAATACAAACTCAATCTGATATTGATCAGTGTAAAGCATATTATCAAGCTGCGGGAGGAGAAAAGAAAAGAAAAGTATATGGTCTTGCATCTCAAGCAAAATACTACTACGGGCCAAATCTTCATGGCTCTTTTGGATCTGATGCTACATCTTCATCAACAACTCCAAATGCTCAATCAACACCGACAGAGAATCTGGATGAGTTAGTAATGCGATTGATTCCTGCACTGACAGATCATATAGTTCCTCTAATCGTTGAGCGGGTACACGAATTAGTTTCCTTATTCTCGCATAAGCCAAATACTGATCTTACCAACCACCCATTAGATGTGGCACCTACAGTTCTTACATCTTCTACTGCTGCTAACATTGATGAGGTTCATGCATTGGGTTCTGATGATGATCGTAACTCTCCAGCCTCGCATAGTTAGCCTACTTTGTTTGGACTTTATTGTTGGTCCTTGTGGATTTTTTGTACTTAACGATACCGTTATATGCATTATGCTATATTTTTGGACCTTGTTGAATATATTGTTAATTTATATTAATATAAGTGACTTTTTATTAAGTGTATTTAATAGATTTTATGTAATATGCTTTAACAGAGTACATTTATATAATAAATAAAAAGAATTTTAAAAAATCAGCAATATATTAAAAAACAATTAGCGACAAATACTTTCTGTAGTTAAAATTATAGCGTAAAATTTAATCCTGCGACGAATTGGCGATAAAAGGTTTTTGTTGCAAAAAGAAGGGAGAATTAGCTATAACACGACTAGCGATAGACGATTTCGTCGCTATAAGAACAAACGACGAATTTTGTTATGTATTATAGCGACAGAAACAAGCAATATAGCGACAGTTATTTCCCTCGTTAAACTTTGCTACAAATATATTCCGTCTCTAATTCGTCNCTATCGCTTTTGCTTTACATCTTTCTTTCTTCTAGATTTCATGGTGTTCCTATTTTTCTTATGACTGTTGCGGGTGATACTAATATTTACTAATATTGTCTCCCTTTACTTTGCATCTTTCTTCTGGATTTCATGATGTTTCTATTTATCCTATGATTGTTGTTGTGATACTAATATTGTCTCCCTTTTTGCCCTTTTGTTTTTTTGATTTTTTTGAGCCGAGGGTCTTTCGGAAACAGCCTCTCTACTCCTTCAGGGTAGGGGTAAGGTCTGCGTACACACTACCCTCCCCAGACCCCATTAGTGGGATTTTACT